>SKCR01051684.1:0-150280 GCA_019454045.1 Zanthoxylum bungeanum | reverse complement strand
TTAGGTGTTATGATCATTTCCAATGCCGATCTTGGCAATGAGGGATTCTGTAGCCTATTTGCCAATTCCAAAAAGATCAAATATATACAATCTGTTTTCCATCATTTCAAATGGACTATGGTTGAATTCTGTTACTAAAATGGCTAACAATTATGGATCATGAGTCAGTGCTGAACTGAGTTTTATACTGGCCATTGAATAAACCATCAAAATTTATCTAATGTGAACTCCACGTGAATCCCACTTAATACTTAACACAAATTCAGCTCAACACCGGATTCTTAGTAACTCTTCTTTCCAGGTATTTGATCTTTTTGATGAGAAGAAAAATGGGGTTATTGAATTTGGGGAATTTATCTAGAACAGAGCCGGTCTCCACCTATGGCCCCCAAATTTATTTTATTATAGGCACAAATAACTAATGATCAAGGGTTTCTTAATTGTTTTATTATAATATTATGTTATGATTAAGGGATTTAAAATATAAAAATTATCTTGGATTATAAGATATCGGGATCAGGGTCAGCCCTGATCTTGACACATGTTAAAGCTCTGAAAAACTTTCAATCTATTACTTCAGTGATTTCATTTACATTTGTTCAGGTAAGGCAAATGGTGTTTGCCACCTTACAGGAATCTGGCATGCAAAATTCAGATGAATCTCTCAAAGCTATCATTGACAAGGCAAGGAACTCCCACCCTTTTTCATTTTAAGAACTTTCTCAATTTTGCTTCTTTGATGTATTCTGTTTTGAATCTTCTTCTATTGACCCTTTTCTTTGGTCAGACATTTGCTGATGCTGATGCTGATGCTGATAGGGATGGCAAAATAAACAAAGAAGAATGGAAATCTTTTGCCCTCAGTCACCCTACTCTTTTGAAGAACATGACTCTTCCTTTTGTGAAGTATTACTTATTTCCCCTTCTTGCATTACTTTTACTACTGTTATTGTTATTACATTGTAGCAGACATCTTTGTTCATTGATAAATGTGTAATTCAAGTGGCGGAAATGACCGATCGCTATCGGACTGATCCAGTTTTATAAAAACGACCTATTTAGTTAGATTTTGGACTAATTAATCAAGCATCTTGATTAAAACAGTTGATGAAGTCTACCTATCTACGTCTACCTAAGAAATCTGAAGTCTCAATACAAGCAAGCTCTACCCACATAAATACAAATAAAATCTTGAACATTTAAAAATAATAATATAGGTCACCATTTAGGACTAAAGGAACATGACCTAACTAGTCTACAACAAGCATCTTGGGATCTATTTTGATGTTTGAAATGGGTTTATTTTTGTTAATCTCCAAGGCAGACAGTTACTTCTATTGCAAAGGAATGTGTATCTAGGATTGCATTTACTACATTTTCCACATCTGCCACCAAGAGTCCAAGCAACTGGAAGCCTTTTGCTTCTGCACATAGCAGGATTTCTCGCTGCTAGTGCTTGCTCATAATCTGGGTCATGACAACTACATAGCGAAGCCCATCCATGGTCACCTAGACACTTTCCATTTTCATTCCTCTAGACACATTGACAATATTAGAGTATGTGAAACCATGGCATCAAAGTTCATTCTTACCCGATTATTGTAGTTGATGCAGAGCCCATTTCTGTTACAAAGCCACTTTTTACGACTGAATTTTGTTTTCTCGGTGCTGCTCATTACGTTTTGATTTCACCTTCTTATACTATTGCCAGACTGAGCAGCGTCTTTTTCAGCAGCCTTCCAATAGTTATAACTGAGACCTGATGCCTTGTTCAATCTTGTACACCAAGTAAGCTGGCAGCTTTTTTCAATCTCATCTGCAGAAGTTCAAAGAAAAGTTAAATGGAAATAAGTAGTAATACTAAAACATTGGATAATGAAAATTTACGCTAAAAGAGCGTAACATATTTACTTAAACATCATGCTCCTAGGAAATAGTTTAATTGATTACTAATAGTGGCAGCGGAAAATACAAGGCACCCCACTCCTGCAGTTTCACATTCAGATGGATAGCTTCTCGTTAAAGCCACAATATTCCAATCGACCCAGTTACAACTTATAAGGCCGTCTTTTTTTGCCTCCCATTGTGCTGAGAAAAGCCTAAGGGAACAACAGCGACTACGGTATTACTAAAACTATTCAGAAACACCTTGCGTGGTGATCTTCAGATCATCAGAACCTTCTTGCACTTGTCTTATAGAATAATACTTCCGAAGCTCATAGATCGTTGAAGGTAGAAAAGAGAACAACCAAAGACTAATCAACCCTAAACTTACATACCCTAGCAAATCCAAATAAGCAAATTAGCCACCTCTGAACTAAAATTTAGAAGTATAACCAGGAAAACATTTCTAAGCTGGCATCAGCAAACTAATCCACCAAAATGCCACGTTCAGCAGAGACGATTAAAGCAAAGCGTTCTCCTTTCACCTAAAATCCAACCGTCAAAACTAGCAGCACATAAAGAATCTCCAGTCATACCATATTAAAATGGTTAACGATCTTATCTTACTTGAACATTTCACTGCATACAAAACAACATTGGAACTAACAGAAGTCTTTTCAATTCCTCCATTTGTCTGCCATCCTTATACTTATAAACAGCCAACAACCAGCTTCTGTTGTTTTGGAATTTTCCCAAGTGCTCCATATAACAGATCATCTCATCCAAATAGGACCATCAAATAAACTTCTTTAATTTGTGCATACTATTCCTCCTAGTTAAGTTCAGACTTTCTTTCTCCATACTATGCCAAATCCTCATTGATATCAAAATATGGAATTATAACATTTCAAGTGAAAATCACACAAATCTACATTTTCTACGAAGCACTGAAGCAGGTGATTTAAATAGCCTAGAAAGATCTTATATCATGAGAAGTGACATTTCTGGTACAATTCCAAAATCACTAATTCTGGTACACAAAACAATGCAACAGTTTGAGGAAACTCCTGTGGGTAAGATAGCTAAGAAAAGAATTCTATCACATTGTAAAAACACTCTAGGTTTCTATCATAGGACTTAACCTAATTTAGACTCATGGAATCACAAAGAAGCACTTAATTAGAAATGTGACTTACTGGCTCAACCCTGAAACTACTACCCCATATCTTAATATAGAATCTAGGGGACAAAGGAAAATAACTTGATATGGGCCAGGCTGAAAAATTGGTTGAAGCTACTATTGGAAAATACTTGAACCAGCGGTAGCTTCATAAAACTTCGATGAATGAATGCCTATTATCAACTTGACTACTTCAATGTCAGTATTAACATATAGGATCCGAAGAAAGCTAAATGTTAATTGATTAACGAAATTATGGGAACACCATAGCAGCCAGCATCGTAATTTGTCGATTTAAAAAGTTAGCTAAGAAAACAGCATCAAATTCCAGATCCATAAAACTCATACAACAGAGACAGAATACTTGCCTATGAAGGATAGATCAAAAGTCCGCCTCTTGTCACATGGCATGCCACCATCCTTCAGAAACTCCAGCCTCATCTCAGTATGTGAAGGAGAAACTTTAGTTGATCAAGATGGTCAAAATACCTTGACCACCAAAATGATAATGTAGAACTATGATAAGATGAACAATTCGAAAATCCACACCAGAACAAGAGTTGTCTGGATTTTCCCAAACCATTGTTGAATATCTGGAACCACATAACCATAGGCTAAATGAGTGTAATTTTATCGAGGAGGGCATGTCACACACTTCACTCCGATGTCCAAGTGTTAGGATGGTTCGCAGACCACGGTACGCCGATTTCCACATGCTTTTTGAAGGTTCATAACTGTACTATGAGGACATTCATAGTCATCCAAGCTTGATAAGTATTATAACTCCAGTCTTCAAATAAACAATTCCTCTCTCCATTATGCTACTGCACGCACACAAATGGAAAAATCCAACCATCTGAACTAGAGAAACCTTAAAACTATCTTCCAGTTACTAACTTCTGGAAAGAGTAATACAACCTTGAAATCCACTCTTTGATCTAAAATTTACTAGAATCCCTATAAATCTAGAGGGCAAGGGTTAACCAAAATTGCAACTTGTACTGATTTACATAATGAGTAAGTGGCCTTCATAAACACATGACCAACTGAAGTTGAGAAGCCAGCTTCACGATCTTGAACAGTGGGAGCAATGAAGTAATGCACATTTACTATAGTGGAATTTCTTCAACCAGGACAAATCCAAACAAAATCTATGATTAAAATCATACAAAGATCTTTCCCTTCCGTACATGTGCCATCAGCCATGATCATGAAAAAATTATATAAACACTGAAAAACTTTGATTGCAAAAAATCACCACAAACAGGCTTCCATCACAAATAACCCTATAACTATTTAGCAACCATTCCTCAAATATCACTTTAGAAATTGGTACTAAAGGCATGACGGATGGAAGTACAAAAGAATCCTCCGGGTAAGATTTAAGGTATAATAGGAGATTCAAAAACTACCTAAATCCACTGCCGCCACATAATTCGGAACTACGACGGTGAACCTCAAAATAAAGCTACAAGAACATACAGAAGAAACCCAAAGAAACTTCTAGCAATAACACACAAAATAGGGAAAATTATTCTCTAATGTATCCATCTTCTAGGAAAACGATGGGGCTTATATCAACAACTACAGCCAAAGTGCTTCAATTTGAGAGCGCACATCCAGGAAAAAATAGAGGACCACAATATTTAAGAGCTAATAGCTTATATGAATTAAGAGCTACTAGTTTCTATGAAGTTATGGGAACATAAAATCAAACAAATGTGCCACACTATAAATACGAATAAAAACAGAGATGCAATGATAAAGAAGCCAGCCAATGAGGGTTAAAGTCACAGTAATTGGAATTAATAAATTAAGAAGCAGAAATGGGGGAAAATAGAAAGAAAAAGAAACAGCTGTCTCTGCCAACTAGAGAAAAGCAACAATAAATACCTATATAAATCAGTTTAGGGTTGCCAACAAAGCACTCAGATAAATACGCACTGATGTGGAATGAACACATAGATGATAAGTACTTCTTCTGGTTTATCTGTCAAACTTCATAGTAGGGCAGCCAAAAAGTATGAAGTTTGCATTTCTTCAATTCCAGCAACAAACATCCAGGTTTCAGCGATGTTTCATATGAGGCTTTTCCCATGAACCAGGCCCTGGGCCATACATAGGGCCCTTGTCTGCAAGACCCTGAGAAATCACATAGGGACAGTTAAAACCATATAATGCAATCCAACATGATAATCCAATAAACAAAAATATAGTATAATTTCAAGCATGTAACATACCCTATGAATCCCATACCCATCTCCATAAGGTGCAGGAAAACTTTCCTCCACTCCACTGAAATACATCCCATATGGTCCACCTTGAGCCATCACGCATTAAAATAAAGAGATATATTATACAGTGAAATACCACACTGAAACCAATATGTAACATATCAAGCATTCCTCATTATTGACCTTTAAGTCAGAACGCAACAGAAATATTATTGACATATAAAGACACAATGCAGATAAGAATGGAAAGCAAGATATCATCGAATAGGCCAAAACCCAAGCATGATGCATAGAATATCAAGAAAAAACTAAATCGTTCCCCACAGATGATGGAAAAAAAATGATAGATATTCTCAGCTTGTTAAATCATCTGAATTAATTTAACTTGCAAAATGCAGCATGCATTAACAATGGCAAAATTCCATGACGAATGCAGCAACCAATTAATATCACACCACATGTTAAGAAATGCTAAAAAGAATCATAATAGATCTATCAGAAACATCCATTACACACAGGACATACTAGCACCCCATTGTCTACCATTAAAATTAGCAAGTTCTGCACGTTGCTTTTCAACTTCACGAGCCATGGAAACCAAATTCTTCTCCATTGCCTGCCTATGCTCCATCAGTTCAATGTTTGCTTTCTTTTCATAATCAACGGCAGCTCTAGAAAAAAAGATCTTGGTTTTAGCACAAGATTGAGGTTATTTGGTACACAACCACTTTGAGAAGCAGGAATAGTATAGAATTGAAAGTAAAAGGTAACGATAAATGTATAAGTAAAGGAACTTAATAACAAACCTAGCATGCATTAGCTCTTGATGCAGTCCATCAATCTCCGCCCTCAATAAAGGAATCTGTTCATTATCAGCTTGCAATTTTGCAAGGTCTTTCTGGAGGGTCTGAACTTGTCCATTGAGTTCATTCCTAAGGTTATTCAGCTTCTTAACTTCAGCACGGAGTTGTACAGTCTCTTTGCTCAAAGGCTCAGTCACTCGAAGATCTGCTTCCAGCTTTAACCCTTTCTCAACTAGCTCCCTCACATGTACTTCTTGCTCTGCACGAATCTCAGCAATGACAAGATTCATTCGATGAAGCTCCTCCTTTGCGGTAGAAAGCTCTCGCTGCATAGCCATTCGATCTTCAACCAACCTACGATTATCACCCAAGAGTCTCTGAATATCACCACGTTGAATGTCAAGTTCTTCCTCCAATAAAGCATGGTGGGGAGGTGGCCATGGCATAGGAGGGCCACGAATGATAGGCCTTTCAGGGCGAAACCCATGTCGGTCATTGTAAACTTCACGAGGAATGCGATTTCTCCCTGCCATTTTGTGTTACCCTGAATAAATACAACACAAGAAACAATAGAATTTATATACTACTGTAATTATATTTTTTAGGATTTTAATTTGTGGAATCTTATTAATGCTTCACAGAGTTAACAATCCTATCCAAAACTTAAAAGAACAAAATTAAAACTCTGACTAGAAACAACTGAGACAAAAACTATACAATTACTTTAACATCAAATGAAGTCTTCTAGAAATACCTTATCATGATCACCGGGTCCTACACAATCAAGTGAGTTATTGCAACCATTACAAAATTTTCAACCTTCCATACCAGTACCACTGGCACTGATGATCCATAAGGAAGTGCTATCTACAGTAACAAATGACTCAGGTTTTCTGGAAATACCTTATTTATTTTTAATCTTGTTACAGCTAGTAGCAACACAGAAAGCATAGGTAAACTATTGTTCTTTTAATTAAACAAACATATAACAAAACAAATAAAATCACATACCCATCAATTTTATTTATTATTATTATTTTTAAAATTCATCTCAAACCCTAAAAATTAACAGAACAAACTTACATAAACCCTAAATTCCTGTTTCCACTACCGGGGAATTATAGAAGCCCAACAAGTTCTTAACGTTCTACTCAATTAAACAAAATTAAGCTAATAATTTTCTAATAAACTCAAAATTTTCCAATGATCAAGTGTATAATAACAAAAACGCAAATTTCACGGGCATACCAAAACAATGCGATAATTTAAAAATTGGTGCCCGAATTATTATATATTTTACGCGATAGAGAAAGAAGAAACCGAACCTAAAAAGAGCGATTGGATGATAAATTAGTAATTTTCCAGGGGTTTGGTCGATATTTCAGAAATGAAAAGGAGAAAAGTAGGTGGGATTCTAATATTTTTTTCCCTCTGGTTTCAGGTGGTTATGTTGAAGAAGAAGTACAGTACGCGCCGTTTTTGCATTTTAATCTAAACGGCGTCGGTTTACAGTTTGACCTAACACGGAAAAAGGGATAAATGGGCCGTATTGAAGCCCATCAATGTAGGGCTTAAGGCCTTTTTAATATAATATTCGGGCTTGGTTAAAGCCCAAGCATTTTGGAGCTAGACAAGTGGGGTTTTTTTTTTCTTGCTTGTTTGATCCCCTAAGAAAAATTTGAGTGTTATTAATTCCTTGATCATATTTCATTTTCTTTACTTATTTGACGTATGATTATCTTTAATTTATATTATAATCAATATTGAAGGTCTTGATAGGCCAAAACACGAAACTTGTTAATAGAAGAGGACTAAAATATAAATTAAGGCCCTTTAAATAGTTCCGCCCCATATCATAAAAGTAAAACAACACACACGTCATATAAATTTATATATATTTTTAATACATTTTTTTTTGCGAATTGAATTAAATACATTTCAATTTTGAAGTTAGTTCGTATTTATGGTATTTCACCTATTATTATAATCAATAAAATATAATATATTTTTTCATAAAAAAGAAAATTAGATTTTAGTTGGTATTCATGGTGTTGATGGTGATTTTAAGTCCCAATGAACTCTGAAGCCTAGAGATGGATATATTGGAGTTTGCACTTATCATATGGTCCAATGTCAATATCAGGATGAGAGATCAGATGAATGGGCGAGCCCGTAGTGCTGAGGAACACCCGAGGGCAGAACCAGTTGAGGAGGATAGGTTGGGATACTGACTCGACCTGATGAGAAAGTATCAAATTTAACAGCACTTGAATATGTGTGAAGGCGATGTGGTCTGTTACTACCAACCCGACCTGATAAAAGAAGCTAGGTCAGATTCAGCCTTAGGCATAACATCAGTATTAGGCTCTGAAATCAGACACAACATCAGACTCTGACACCAAACTTGGTATTAGACTCTAAAATCAGACCCAGCTCCAGACTCTGAGGGCAGAGCTTCAATTCCATACTCTAAAAGAATCAGACTCGGAACCCAGCACTGTACCACCGTCTGAAATCAGAATCAACTCAGCAGATCTGACCTAGTAAAAGAAGCTCGACTCAGCATCATTCACCCTGGCACACCAACCTGGGGGTTTAGGTCAGGGTCGTAGCATCATGTGCTTATATATGAATGACGTAAACCCTATATAAAAGTTTGAGCCTCTAGAAAGCTGGTGTGACGACAGTTGGTCAGAGACTTTCCTTCTGACACATGAAATAATGTGGGAGTGGTTGAATTGCAGACTGTTACATGGGCAGAACTTGTTACAGAGGATAAATGTGGGAATGATGATTTTTCTAACAGAAGGTGGTTGAGTCAGAAGACTAGAGCTACTGTTGGCAAAGCAGTTAGGGAAAATGAGTATTGGCGACAGATGACTTGAGCTGACGTAAGGAGTTGGTATAACAGTAGATTAGAAGCCTATATAAGTTGGTTGAAAGCTCATATTTAAGGGTTAATATTTTTTTTTTACATTCCACCCCTTGTAAGAGAGCTCTAAAAAGCTTAGTAATAGATAGAGAAAGCTGGTTGATCTTGACCCGATCTCGTAATAAAATTTCCTTCATTTGCTCATGTGGATGTAGATTGGAGCCACTCTCCGCCGAACCATGTTAAACCTTTGTTTTCTCTGTGATGATCTATTTTTTGCCAAGTTTGTTTTGGTTCCCTACTAACCAAATAAATTCACTACTTGGTGAGGTTTGTTCGAGGAGTAGATTTCCTGAATTACCCCTGGAATGAAAAACAACCGTCAACATTTAGCGTCGTCTGTGGAGACTAGTACAAAAAACATCAAACACACTAAAAAGATGGCAGGAGATGGAAACCACATGACTTCAGAGGCTTTGACAGCGGAGTGGATGGAGAAAATGAAAAAAACCCTACGATATGAAAGAGAATTTTCACTTCAGTGTGTTCGATCTTGCATATACTTTATACTATCTCACATATTCATTTAGATCCTGTGAATGAATTAAAGACCAGAAAAATGAGTTACACATATGATGTAAGCATGCATTAATTTGGTTTTATTATTACTATTATTATTAGAAGAGTCAGATGGGCATGGTTCATCATGAATACAGACTTAATATCAACAATATGAATTCTAGCGACTTCCTTATTATCATGTACATACAACAGCCCCCAAGGGGTGTGGCTTGATGGTGAAGGGTCCAGAATCTCACATTGAGGTTCTGGGTTCGAATCCAGGTGGTGCAACTTCTTGTAAGAGCCTGGGGCAGCCGGGGGTTTTACTTGCGCCGCGGCCCAGAATAGGTAGTTTGGTGGCGGGGTTTCCAACGATTTCAAAAAAAAAAAAAAAAAATGTACATACAACAACAATGTGAAAGATATTAATAATAATTACCAAATTAACTGTAATTATGGCCTTGGACAATACCATTTAAGGATTCATGAAACCAACAACAACCTAATCGGATTGACATTAGTTTGAATTCAGCAGAAACATTCAGAATTGCTTTTTTACCTCTTCTAACGTCCTAACCCACTTATTATAGCTAAAGCCAAAAGAAAGAAAAATGAATTCTCTTTTCTTGGCAGGATGGCAATTTTCCGGGTATGGATGTCCATTTCATACCTAAATCCGGAAATTTCCATCCAAATCCCAAAGCACTCTTAAGATTTTTAAGGATCCCTGGGAATAGGAAAGGGTGGCAGGAAGAGAGATGGAAAACTACGAACAAGATAATGGAATATGCATTCCAAATCAATAAAGAGACAAAGCCAGGTATGGTAAGGAAAAATAAACTTTTTAACTAAAGAGACATGAGAAACCCAATAGCAAGGAGCAACATTGACATGCAATAGTTGCAAACATCCAAGTATTGATTATTGATACTATTTCGATCCCACGAGGACTTAATTTCTATTGTTGTTATTAATTATTGATACTATTTATTTACAAGTAGCTAATTAAAGAGAGAAGTGAATGATTACTGATTGGTTGGTTGAATGTGGATTTGCTAAATAAATAAATAAATAAAAACACAAAAGAAAATACTAAGGAAAATAAACAAAATACACAAATATCTAGGGTTTTGATTCCACATAATATTATTCTAATGATGAATTGATTCTCTTATATATGTGTAATAAATCAGTTTGTTAACCTGGAACACGAAGATATGCAAAAGCCTATGTCGATAGTCATATACAAACACCCAAATAACCCAATTAATCATATGTTATGTTAACCAAGTTACCTGAATTCATTAAGTTCAAGTTCCAATTATGGCTACCCTCGTCCTACATGTATATGTCTATCCTGTAAGGAAATCTTTTAAGGGTTATCTATCCTTAAGGGAGATCGTGAGCTATTGAATCTAAGGCTGAAACCTAAAATCCAATTTCCAAGTTCATTTTAAGTTTACCACATCAATCTTATTGGTGGTCAGGCAACAAGAAGCATTAAGCTTATGATTCAATAAACAAACCAAAGCATTACCCATAATATAATTAAATCAATTATTAAACATATGAATATTGTGTTTCATCACTTCCCTAGAATAAAAATAAAATGTTGGGGGTTAGAGGATCCACTTTTAGAAATCTCACTTTATTATAATATAGAAATTGTCAATATTACCCAATTAAGTCAAACCAGCCATAAAATGCGATGTTATTATTTGTCCATAAACCAGTCATATAGGCGGTAATCATCTGTCACCTAAAGACCGACTATATAAGCGGTGTCACATTATGTTACATAAGTAAAACCAGCCATGAAGGCAATATCAATTTTAATCCATATTATTAAATTACAATTTACATATTATAATATAAGTGAGATTAATTTACCTTTATTATTTCTAATTTAGAAATCTCCATTACTAAAATATATAAATTTGCATGATATTATCAACCGACCATATAGCCGGTATCCTGATTAAGTCAACCGACCATAAAGGCGGTATCTAATTTAGTCAGGTTAAAATCAATTTAATTAAGTCCAACCGACCATAAAGGCGGTATCCAATTAAGTCAGGTTTTAAGATAATTTATATGTTATAATTAAAGGGAGATTAATCTAAATTATAATAATAAAAGCTTCACCCTTCCCCCAGCAGAAAATTAACTACTAAACATAAAAGAAATAAAAAGTAAATAAACTACTACTACTACTGGAAATAAAAGTGTATAATAAAAAGTACTAAAATTAAATAAATAAAAATAAAGTCCTTAGATCCTTATTCAAAACCTTAGGAAAGTATTACTACTACTACTACTACTAAAAATAAAAATACATAATTTAAAATAACTAAAACTAAACAAACAAGATACAATCCTTAATCCCCTATTAGGAACTTCAGGAAGGTATGAAAATTTGAAATGAAATCGAGTTGAATTTATAGGCAAACATTTGGCTCACGCGTCGCGACGCGTGGAACATTGCACGTCGCGATGCGCCGTTGATTTATGCCACATGTCTGCGGCTTCCTGAGATGCTGACACGTGTACGCATTTTTCTTCGGCAGCTGAATTATTGGCTCGGCGTCGAGACGAGTGAAGTTGTGCGCGTCGCGACGCTGACGTAAGCAATTACGTGTAGTGTTGGCAGCATGGGATGATGACACGTGTCCGGCGTATGATAGCAAGATTGATGTGATGTTGACACGTGTCTGGCGCATGTTAGCAAGTGCGTATGATAGCAAGTTCCTCTGATGTTGACACATGTCCGGCGTACGTCAGTGACCGGTGCGTAATCACACGTGTATAACGCAAGCGCACGTATCGATCCCACGAGGACTTAATACCTAAGCTATTAATTTATGAAGCCAAATGATTAGAAATATCTAACAGATTGATTGTTTGATTTAATGATGACTTAAATTTAAAAACTAGTAAATAAAATGGCGTGAAAGTAGGTTGAGGAAAGTTCAATATTATTAAACTATTTATGGTTGTGAATTCTTCTAATACATTTTTAAAGATGAAGTGGTTATTTCATGTTTGTGTAATATATTGGTTTACTAACCTGGAACACGAAATTCTTCAAAAGCCTATGTCGATGGTCAGATGCAAATACCCAGTGTAACCCAATTAAACCATATGTCTATGTCAACCAAGTTACCTGAATTCATTAAGATTAAGTTCCAATTGTGGCTACCTCCGCCTGACAGATATATGTATATCCTGTAAGGAAATCTATTAAAGGGTTATCTATCATCAAGGAAGATCGTGGTGTTGGGGTTTTAAGGGGGGAATATCGGTAACGCAGCGGAATCGCGGAAAATCAAAACTTTCTGATTTCAAAACTTTTCTCGGATCAATTAAATAAACTTATTTATTTAATTATCCAATTATCAAATTCTGAAAAATTACACAAGAAATGAAATTTCTTGGTAATTACTGAATTGCCCCAAAACTATATTAATTGATCATTTTAGTCCAAAAGTTGTCAAATACAATTTTGGATGATTCTAAATCATTTCTAAAATATTTTTCAACACATCTAATGCATCAAAATCAGATTTCACACAAATCCCCAATTTTTAGTCTAATGCCGTGAGCCACCCAAAATTTTTAATTAATTGCAATTTGGTCCATTTAGTTCAAAACATGCCAAGATCAAATCCAATCAACCTAAAATTTTACATGCATCATATTCATACCATAATACATCACATATATGAAAATCCCCAAATTTGGAGAAGTTTATGAACCCTAATTTTTCAATTTCATCAAATTGTCCAATTTTACCAAATCTTTAAAATCCAACACTTTAATCCATTCAATACTTCACCAATCTAGCCTCACCACTTTGAAACAACTCTAGAAAAATTCTAGGTCACCAAGGAGTGACTTACCAACTCTAGAATGGCAACTTGATTTTCCAAAAATCAAAAGTAAAGCTTTGAAACCATTTCAAGCTTACTTACATGCACACATCTTTCATACAAGTTCACAACAATTAAAACACAAACTATAAGTAGAGAGACAACATCAAAGCAATACAAGATGAAGCTAAACATGTTAGAAACATTTTTCATGTTGGAAGATTTGAAAGAAAACTTACAAAACCTTAAGATTTCCAAGCTTTTCCTTCTTTTCTTCATACTTTTCTCTCAACCACTTTTGTGTTTCTTTTGTATCTAATGAACTTCTCTAACCCTAAAAAATGAAAACAAAACAATATATACTCACAAATTTAAGCCATTGGCCGAATTTGAGGTAATATTAATATCTAGATATTTTTGGTTTCATTTAAAGTTTACAACTTGTCAACTTGCACTTGTAATCATCAACTTTTTAATGAAATAAAGTAAGTCCACAATTGCAACTCAAAAATATAACACTTATATTCATTTTAGGTGTAGGCCGAAATTTACAATAAATTAAAGGTAATTGATATTTTAATTTTAATAATTTAAAATAAATATCCAAGGAAGTCAAATCCAATTTGACAACATTTTCCTTTAATGTAAAGTCAAACTTTTACACTAATAATCATTTCCTAACTTTATCATTTGGTGAGATATTTATATTTTAATTATATTAATCATTTAACAATTAAATAATTAAATAATTAATTAAATACAAATATCTCAAATATATGTATTATATTTACTTTAAATATCTCAAATACATATATTAATGATATATGTCAAATACCTTTATTTGATAATTTATTAATGTGTATTTAATAATATCATATATTAAATACAAACACACATTAATTAGGAAATGACGGTTCGGCCCGTTCGCATGTATATTTCGTTTAACGTTTAAACGATTTATAAATAATCACCATTATTAATAAAAGTTGCCCTAGTGCTCTACGAGTATATTTCATTAGTGAGACTCTCTAGATTCAGGTATATCCGCCACAAAATCTAATTTCGTGTCCATAATTTACCCACCCGTAAATTATGACGACCACAAATAAACTCACTGAATCATACAGGTCGAGGTCATTGCATACGTATAATCCCCCCGTCACAGGTATCCGGATAATCCCAGAGATATAGATGTAAACGTCAAATCTCTATAGGTATTATCCCATCGACGTTTCTATTAGCAATCTCTAAATAACACTCGGAACTTACTTCCGAAGTATACTGTGGCCACAGATTTAACAGACTGTTAATCATATATGGAGTACCTATGCTCTGTACACAGAACTGACGGATCCTATCTTGATACACACAGGATATCATGAGGATCGGTCCACACCCAACGAACAGGCGGAGGTCTGATCTAAATAGATCGGTGACGTGACTACCATCTAAGTGTGGAGGATGTCTCATACATCCACAGTGGTATCTCAAGTTGAAGGACCACTATGCTACTCAACCCGAGAAGATTCTTATTGACGTTGATGTATCATCCATTAAGAATCTTCGGTGAGTCGTTCACTGTTTATCCACTATAAACACCTACACGTCTATACAAGTCTCCATAGACTCATGGTTCATTGGGATAAACCATCGGATCAAGTCTCGATATACGACATGTAGTGGTCTCAACAGATTTGACTAACCGACCCGTGTTAGTGAATCTTGACCAGGAACTATATTTGATAGTATACATTTAGCAGTGATACTTCCCAATGTCAATTACAAACTAACTTTGTAACTGTGTACTGCATTATATATTATCGGGCCTTTGTCTAATATATACATATCACTAAACCATATTTAGTTTCAATCTAATAGTAATTAGATCGAATATGTATATAAAAACAAGAGGTGTAACCACTAAGTAAGTAATATTATGGAAAAATGAGATGTTCGTATTCATGAATCAGACAAAAATACGGTTCGGATTGGCGTTTTGAGCACCAACCCCAACACGTGGGCTATTAAGTCTAAGGCTGAAACCTAAAATTCTTTCGTCAAGTTTTTTTTAAGTTTACCCCATCAATCTTTTTAGTGTCCAGTTAACAATAAGCATTAAGTTTAAGACTTAATAAGTAAACCTTTATATTACTCAAACTATTAAATAATCCCTTATAAACAGGTGATATTGCCTCAGATAACGGGCTTAGCTACGACACATATTTACAACTAGTAAAAGCTTAAAAATAAAAGACATAAAGTAAAATGCTGAAAAGTAAATACTGGAAATTAAAAAGGTAAAAGTACAATAAAAGAAAATGTTAGGGGTTATAGGATCCACTTCTATTACTACTATTTTAGATATCTCCCTTAATATAATATATTAATGGAGATATCTACTTCTATTAAAAGAAAATGTTGGGGGTTATAGGATCCACTTCTATTACTACAATAAAAGAAAATGTTGGGGGTTATAGGATCCACCCCAATTCTATTACTACTATTTTAGATATCTCACTTAATATAATATATTAACTTGTGTGATATTACTAACCAGCCATATAGGCGGTAATCTGATTAAGTCAAATTAATAATTAATTACCAACCGACCAACTAGGCGGTATCCATGCTTAGTCAGGTTAAAACCAATTTATAAATAATTACTAACCGGCCAATATAGCGGTATCCGCATTAAGTCATGTTTTAAATAGTTATTATAGTATAATTAATGGATATTAATCTAAATAGCAATAATAAAAGCTTTACCTTTTACCCCAGCAAGGGGGAGTTACCTCTTCATTACTGAAAAGAAAAAACTGAAAAAGTAAAGAAATGTAAGTACTGTGCGTAAAAGTAAATAAAATTAATTACAGAACTGAAATTAAACAAACAAGATACAATCTTCTTAGTATTCTTAAGGAATTACAGAAAATAAGGTATGAATCTGAAATGGAAAATTCGGCCTGAATTTATAGGCGTCAGTAGGCCTCTCACGTCGCGAAGCGCCGTGAATTGCGGCGTGGAATGCGGATCTTGCGACACGTGGCAGGCGGCGCCGGCAGCTAAATGATTACTCAATAATTGTGCTGACGTGGCGATGATGTGGCGATGTGGATTATCGGCAGCATGTGATGGTGACACGTGGAATAAGTGTTGGAGTTCTACGGTCCCAAGGATCGAATCAAAAGCATAACAACATGTGTGAATAACAACGATGAAGTTGCGGAATACTTACATCGATCGGTTGAGCAACGCGAGAGGCAACAAAGCTTCAAATTCTGCTCGGCAGTGGCATTTCATAGCTCACTGGTTTGGCTCGGTTTTGGTCCTTCGTCAAGCTCCAAGCTTCGTCGAACAATTCCCGGCTCATGGGTGGACTTCCCTATCACCTTCGCATGACTTCGTAGTGTGCTAGCACTCCCGATATTACCACAAAATCGCGACTCTTGCTTCCCTTTTCTTCTTGGTTCACGGCAGTGAACTGCCAAAACAGAAGAGAAATTTGCCCCATTGGGCGAGAGAGAGAGAGATGAGAGAAAGTGAGAGTTGTGTGTGTTGGTTCCAAATTTGTGTATCAAATACTCAAATTTGAATTTCAAATTCATTTGCCATGAATTTGGCTTTCAAAAAGTCAAGCCATAATGGCACCAACCACTTCCATCAACTTACACCAATCCATCAATCATGAATAGTAACTTGCGTCAATCACTCAAAGTGAAAGACATCCATCACTTGATTGACGAATGATGTGACGCTAGATGCGACTAGCGATTTGACGCTTGATTTGACTTGCGTGCCGCACTCGAATTCGAAATGCGAATACGCTCGCAAATAATCACGGGCTCGGGTTCACTAATTCCAAATTAACAAATTTTCCGTTGCGTCGCAATTAAATCTAATTTAATTAAATAATCATGCCTAGCATAATTACTATTCACGTCGCTAACGAATTAATTCTAAATTAATTCGTTCGCCCGAACTAATTTTAATTCCGCGTCGAAATCTAATTTCGTTTAATATATCGAATATATTAATTTATCGATTAATTCCAAATTATTGTTATCTCTCTTTTATTGATATTTTATCCCAGATAAAATATCTCCGCAATTAATCCCAGATTAATTTTCTCTCTCTTCTAATTAATCCAAGATTAATTTAGAGTGCGAGTCATACGTCATCGGTAAATCTTTGGGAAGCGACCCATGAGATCCTTAGATATGTTGGCAGTAAATTTGGTCGTCGGACTATTCGAACACGTAAGTACCAAGTACTACGTTTTACCGATTTACAAGACAAGGTTGGCTTCTAGCAAAGTGCAATGCCTACCCAATTCTCCGGAAACACCCTTACAGGAATAAGGATCTATATCAGGCGTAGTATACGTAGTATTGCATATTTCTGTCCAGTATCAGATGATCACGTGCTAGGCCTAGGGCTGGAATTGTGTCTGCCCCGTACGAAGCACATGTCGGATGTCTGGTAACTAGTCTCTATAATCGGATAAACCTGACCTTGTCATTTTATCCCGATAGCTGCAGCATTTAAGAGAACCAGTCCCGTATCCCACGTGACCATCATCTCCATATGACTGGAGTGACACTTCCATCTTGACATCACACCCAACACACTACGATTCTCAATATTCCCAGAATTGGCGTACACAGAGCCTGTTAAAGCCCTGGACGACCGCAACCAAAGTATATTGATTGTCGCAAGTATTAGCGGTGCAAGTCTCAGGTGAAGACCAAATACACCTACCCTGATTTCGGACTTCCATCGACACATAGTCATACTACCAATGGAATTCCGAGGGGTTCTATCCAGAGCGAAGCTGTTTCCCGTACCATCGGTAAAACACAACCTCCTATTACACTTGCATGAGTATCCTATACCCAAATATATGAGAACTATGACGTTGTGCACTCACAACGTGCACAAGTGTAATACTAGTCTTTTATGTATTTATCGATGTCCAATCTCGATAATACTCTGACTAGGGATATTTAATGATTTATCCTTTGTGGACTGATATTGTCTCATATCATTCTCAGTCCAGGAACAAATCATAGGGACCTCCTATCATTTATATATCTAGGTGATCTAATCACAAATGATAAGAGTGCAATCTCCTTTGTCACATAGTTAATTTGTACAACAACACCATGATCTGTACAAATAGTGACGCTATGGGTCATAATTGTCCAACAATCTCCCATTTGGCCTCTAGCCAGTCACTCGAGTGTCTTACACCCGAACTTTGTACGGTTGACTCAAACTGCTGAGAAATGCTTTCGTCAGCGGATTTGCATTATTATCGTCTGATGCGATTTATACGATCATCACATCGCCACGATGTATGATCCGTACGAATCAGATGAATATCGAAGTATTTATCTGGATCGTTGATGAGACCATTAATTCTTTAGCCTGTGCTGACGCCTAGCTCAGCTGCTAACAGAACTATTCCTAATCTAATTAGGATTTATATCGACCCAGAAGGCTTCTATTGCCGCCTCAGCTGCAGCAATTCACCCGCATTTGTTGTTTATACGGTAACAGTATCTTGCTTGGAAGATTTCCATCTCACTGTTCCGTTATTCAAACTTTGTAGTACTGTTTGCGACTTATAGTCGTTTTATCGGTTTAGGAAACTTGCAGTAGTGATCCTAGTCACTTCAAGTTCTCCATCTCCATAGACTAAGACAACATCCTTAGTTCTATAAGATACTAACGGATGTTCTTAACTTCAATCCAGTGACTATCACTTGGATTGGCCCGATTGTGAATCCATATGCTCAAAGCGTATGAGACACCAGGTCGCGTACATTTTTTTCAATGTACGAGTTCTCGGAGAGTTTTATGAAAGCCAAGCTTTCACCGATTATATTATGGGAATATCATTTCCAAGAAATGACATATTATCATTATTTAAAGGACATTTATTGACAGTGCACTCCCACTAACCTTCTTATATACACAAGAATCATTTCGTTTTGAATTAAATCATAAACCATTATGATCACATCAAAACGACAATTCCAAGAACCTAATGCTTGCTTCAATCCAAACATGGATCGAATAACCTGCAAACCTTGTTTGCTAGTTTTGGTACGACAAAACCGACAGGATGTTGTAAACATCCTCCAAAAGGTTTCTTTTCAGGAAAGCGATTTTCCCATTAAGCTGACATATTTCATAATGAAACATGCAGCTTTAGCAAGCATTATCCAAATGGGTTTACCGTGGCAACAGTTGAAAGGTTGAATCGTAATCAACACAATGTTGATAACGATACCTTTCCGCTAAAAGCCTAGCTTTATACGTTGGTATGTTGCCTTCCATGTATGTCTTCCTTGAAGACTTATAAAGTAC
Source organism: Zanthoxylum bungeanum (assembly GCA_019454045.1). Lineage (NCBI taxonomy): Eukaryota > Viridiplantae > Streptophyta > Magnoliopsida > Sapindales > Rutaceae > Zanthoxylum > Zanthoxylum bungeanum. Next base: position 130,505 of record SKCR01051684.1, on the reverse strand, counting down.
CAATAGGCACAATGCCTTGCGGTACATCAACTAGTATCCAAACTTGTTGATTTACATGGAATCCATTTCGGACTCATGACACTTTGTCATAATAGGGAGTCGATACCTTGTATCACTTCCTTATACATAGTCAGTTGGTATACCTCAATAAGATTGACATCTTTATGAGGTGAGATCAGAAACCCATACCCCAGGTTGTTTTCTGACTCTCTCCGACATACGCGGTTCTTGTGTATTCGAAGATTATGGTATAGTTTCATCCTTGATGAACTATTTGTGTTCCATTAGGATTTGGTGCCTTGAATAGTATCACTCCGATTTTTCATCGAGTTTTACTATCCTCTCACTTACCACTGCATATAGGTGTTCCTCTCAGGAAAACCGCATGGTGAGCAACAATCTAATTGTTCTCTGGTGAGATGTATAAGCACTATGCTTATGGTTTCCCTAGGATAACCTACAATTGGCACTTATCCAATTTGAGTTCTAGTTTGGTATCATCCAAACGTATGCCTAGCATCCCAAATCATCAAGAGTGAGAAACTTGGTTCTTTTCATGTTCATATCTAATATGAAATCTGTCAAACAGATTATTATGGAACCTTATTCAAAATAAGTTATGCACTGTTAATGCTTATCCATTGAAGGAAATGGTAGCTCAGAGCGACTCATTATTAACCTTATCATGTCCAACAAAATTCGGTTACTCAGTTCGGACACACCGTCAAACTGACGTGTTCCGGGAGGAGTCCTCTTTTGAAAGAATACTTTACTCTTTCAAGTATATTAGAAACTTACTGCTTAAGTATTTTCCATTACGGTCTAACCATGACGGTTTAATACTTTAGCCGATCTGTTTGTCTATTTCGTGTCGAAACTTTAAAAGTTTCCGATTTGTGTTCTTCAAAAGAAACACATAACCATAACGCGATGTCACATCCGTAAAGGTCACGAGATATTCATATCCACCTCTAGCCTAGCTAGATATGGGCCCACTTGCTTCACTATGAACTAGGGCTAACAGGTCGGTGGCATTAACACTTTTACCAAGTAAATAGTATTTTAGGCACTTTGCCCAATAAACTAGATTCGTAGACTTTATTTGATTGGAATCAAATGTGTCCTAGTACCCACTATTCGAAAGAGTGGATATACGACTCTTGTTTAATTGTGTCCCAGACAACAATGCCACAAATTAGTTTCTTCTGATCAAATCAGTTTGAGCTATTTGTTTGTCATGTTATATGTTTGAGATTTATTTATATTCAAAATATAAATTCTGTTATCTCACATCTAATGTGTTTATCTCAATATCATCTTTATATAATAAAACACTTTAGTGTTCTAGAATATAAAGGTTCACCCGCAGCGGGTTAAACACTGATATAGAAATAATGTATCTAGTCAAACTAGTTACATTATAACAGTTTCCCAATTTAGGTACACACCCAAAGGTAGTTCCTAAACTTAGGTATCTACGGTTAAAACAGCGACTTTCATCTCGTTTCCAGTTTGCAGATAAATCTCTATTGAAGTCAGTATCCTGTTCACAACAGATTCTGAACATCAATACATATATTTATGTACCACACTAAGTATCTAAAATCCAATTTTAATACTAGTAGTGAACATAATGTTGACAAACATATTTGAAGTCAGAGCCTTGCTCGTCTTCAATTCCTTCATGTCTGATTTGTTCAAACGGTAGTCACGCTTCCGCGATCCCGTTTGCCACAATTTATGCAGACATTTTGGGATATGTCCTTTATCTTCCTAGAAGATTATAATGATTTTGCCTTTGCCAGTTTCATATTCCAGAAGCCTTTGGCCAAGCCTCGGCCTTCTAGAATATCGAAGTAAAGTGCGACTAGCGCTACTTGCCTAATTGTAAACTTTGACTCTGTCTCCTTGAGAATAGTCATTAACTCTCCAAGAGTTATTTATTGCAATTTTAGTACTTCTAAAATCTAAGTATAGATTTATGAAGATCCTTCAATTTCATTATCATACTTTAAGGATCTAATCCTTAATCTGATTCATAAATTAAGGAGTCTACTGCGACAAGCTTAATGAATTAAGCACTAAAGTTATCATCACATAAATCTTCCAAAGATTATGCTCTAACTATTTGCTTAACTCCGGGCTTAGGCATAATATGTTATTTTATCAAATAAAGTAACTTATTATTTTCCAGGACCATCCTGAAACTTATTCCCATTTGAAAATTAAACCATTTAAATACATTTTCCCTAGGATTATGTTTTAAATGCCAATCTTTCAATTTTATCTTGATTCTAAAGTCCAACTATTTAATCAACGATTGAGGTACTATTTATTATAATGATTACAATAGTCCAACTTTTAATCAACTATAATTTAATAGATTAAAATCAATTATTTGATTACTATAATCCAATTATAAAATCAACTATAAATGATAGTTTGAATACAGTCCAACTGTTAATTAAAACAACATTTAAATATTAGTCCAACTAACATTTAATTTATTTGACGAATGATATTTGTTTTGAGCGCGTATGGCAAGTAATTAAACGAATATTTTCAAATTCAATTCTTGCCTCCAACTATTTTTTTCGGCGATCCTCTAACCATCTGTCGAGTACTCAGGAAACCGTGTTTCCTAGCGGGCTAGGTTCCCGTTAAATATCACACAATCTTGACTTTGGCCAACAATTGTATGATATAACTAGGTAGATCTCTAAGATCGATTGGATCCAATCCAATTCCTAGATCCGGTAGGGGGACATCCAAGTCCGAAACATATATCTTATATATGCCAATACATTCAATGTATTACCTAACCATTTTCCTCTGAATCAACTAAGCCTTGGCTTTGGCACAACAAACTTAGTGATCCCAGTTAAGCGCGACCCATTGACCATGGAAAGCTTCGTAATCAATGTCGATGGACAAGAAGTGGTCTTGACTTTGGCCAACAAACCACAACTCGTGATTCAAACACATCATCGACGGACAAAGGCTTTGACTTTGGCCAACAAGCCAATGCCAGTCTTGGATCTTGAGTGAGAATCACTCAATGGAAGGAAAAGCGGTTAATATTTTGCGAGGATTTTTCGAGTGCAAATTGGCAACCAATTTATTATCTTTGTTAAGGTCTCATCATCATACACCCTTAAACATGCATTCTAAACACATAATAAAGCGCGTATAAATAAAATAATAATGATATGCGGATGGATACTTTCACATTGATCCTAGATCAAATCTCTCCCTTTCTCTCTCCCGCTAGCACATGTATTACTTCTACCAGTTACACTACACTTCTAAAGAAACCTCATTTACATTGAGGGGAATATGTGAGAAGAGAATACAAAGAATATGAAGTATAAGGCTAGACACGCAGGTCCAATTAATAAATCAAATTTATTACAATAATTTCTAAAATTGTCACCCCATCTAATATCCATCCGATATACATTATTCATGCATCGCAACCATGTATTCACACAAGCATGTTATCAATCAATCTAATCAAATTAATTAATCTGATAATAGTGATCATCCAATGTTCAAACAACCGATTTGATTTTGTTCGAGTCAAACTCGTTTTTGCGAATAAATACTCAAAGTACGAATTCTCGAATTAATTAAACTACATAATAAATCCAATTCAATTTGTATTAATTCTAATTCACTATTTAATTCCAAATTAAATGCTACACTTTATTAATGAACTTTTTACGACTTAAATTCCAAATTTAATCGTTACGGGTCTCAAAAGCCCGATTAACGTCCAACGTCAATTTAATTAAAGTCCAATGGGCTTTTAATTAATTTCTTAAGGCGTGGACTTTTGGTCAACTCGGGTTAAACCGAATAACCAAAATCCAATCCGGGAATTACCCCATAAGCCTAGAAATCAATTTCGGCCCATTAGGCCCAATTAAACTTTAAAGGTCCATTAAGTCGCATTTGGGCTTTATGGAAGCGGTTTTGGGCCTAATTGGATCCAACCAATTTTTCCTAAACCCAACTTTGTACAACAAAGCCCAATAAGCCCATTTACAACATAACAAGCCCAAATCCAATTTTAAGGCCCAATTAATTAAATACAAAAAATCCAATTTCACATTTAATTAACCTAAAGTGTATTTCATGATTAATCACCCAAATTAACATTTCTAAAACATCAATTTATACAATTAATCATGCTCTTTTACATCAATTAGTGTCCAACACATTTTGATCAAAATCAAACCCAATTCCAAGCTCAAATTCTCGGCCAAGTGGGATTTTCCAAATCAATTCGGTTTCAATCAAATTAAATCCGCAATCAATATTTCCCGATTGTTTCCAACTCATCCAATGAATCAAAAAACAAAAAAAAAATCACCAAGACATTTAGGGCTAGTGACATTCGACCAACACCAAAAAATTGGGGAAAAATGTTCCAAACATAATTTAATCAAATTGATCCAATCAATCCTTAATTAAACATGTATTAAGCATACTCAAACATCCAATTTATTCAAATCATGCTCAATACATTTACCCAAATTTTAAGCATAAATTCGTTTCATGCTTTTAACAACGCTCTGATACCATTGTTGGAGTTCTACGGTCCCAAGGATCGAATCAAAACATATAAACATGTGTGAATAACAACGATGAAGTTACGGAATATTACATTGATCGGTTGAGCGACGCGAGGGCAACAAAGCTTCAAATTCTGCTCGGCAGTGGCAGTTCATAGCTCACTGGTTTGGCTAGTTTTGGTCATTCGTCAAGCTCCAAGCTTCGTCGAACGATTCCCTACTCATGGGTGGACTTCCCTATCACCTTCGCATGACTTCATAGTGTGCTAGCACTCCCGATTTTGCCACAAAATTGCGACTCTTGCTTCCCTTTTCCTCTTGGTTCACGGCAGTGAACTGCCAAAACAGAAGAGAAATTTGCCCCTTTGGGCGAGAGAGAGAGAGAGATGAGAGAAAGTGAGAGTTGTGTATGTTGGTTCCAAATTTATGTATCAAATACTCAAATTTGAATTTCAAATTCATTTGCCATGAATTTGGCTTTCAAAAAGTCAAGCCATAATGGCACTAACCACTTCCATCAACTTACATCAATCCATCAATCATGAATAGTGACTTGCGTCAATCACTCAAAGTGAAAGACATCCATCACTTGATTGACGAATGATGTGACGCTAGATGCGACTAGCGATTTGATGCTTGATTTGACTTGCTTGCCGCACTAGAATTCGAAATGCGAATGCGCTCGTAAATAATCTCGGGCTCGGGTTCGCTAATTCCAAATTAACAAATTTTCCGTTGCTTCGCAATTAAATCTAATTTAATTAAATAATCATGCCTAGCATAATTACTATTCACATCGCTAACGAATTAATTCTAAATTAATTCGTTCGCCCGAATTAAAATCTAATTTTAATTCCGCGTCGAAATCTAATTTCGTTTAATATATCGAATCGATTAATTCCAAATTAATCGTTATCTCTCTTTTATTGATATTTTATCCCAGATAAAATATCTCCGTAATTAATCCCAGATTAATTTTCTCTCTCTTCTAATTAATCCCAGATTAATTTAGAGTGCGAGTCATACGTCATCGGTGAATATTTGGGAAGCGACCCATGAGATCCCCAGATATGTTGGCAGTAAATTCGGTCGTTGGACTATCCGAACACGTAAGTATCAAGTACTACGTTTTACCGATTTACAAGACAATGTTGGCTTCTAGCAAAGCGCCATGCCTACTCAATTCTCCGGAAATATCAGGAATAATGATCTATATCAGGCGTAGTATACATAGTATTGCGTATTTCTATCCAGTATCGGATGATTACGTGCTAGGCCTGGGGCTGGAATTGTGTCTGCCCCGTACGAAGCACATGTCGGATGTCTGGTAACTAGTCTCTATAATCGGATAAACCTGACCTTGTCATTTTATCCCGATAGCTGCAGCATTTAAGAGAATCAGTCCCGTATCCTACGTGACCATCATCTCCATATGACTGGAGTGACACTTCCATCTTGACATCACACCCAACACACTACGATTCTCAATATACCCAGCATTGGCGTACACAGAGCCTGTTAAAGCCATCGACGATCGCAACCAAAGTATATTGATTGTCGCAAGTATTAGCGGTGCAAGTCTCAGGTTAAGACCAAATACACCTACCCTGATTTCGGACTTCCATAGACACATAGTCATACTACCAATGGAATTCCGAGGGGTTCTATCTAGAGCAAAGCTGTTTCCCATACCATCGGTAAAACACAACCTCCTATTACACTTGCATGAGTATCATATACCCAAATATATGAGAACTATGATGTTGTGCCCTCACAACGCTCACAAGTGTAATACTAGTCTTTTACGTATTTATCGATGTCCAATCTCGATAATACTCTGACTAGGGATTTTTAATGATTTATCCTTTGTGGACTGATACTGTCTCATATCATTCTCAGTCCAGGAACAAATCATAGGGACCTCCTATCATTTATATATCTAGGTGATCTAATCACAAATGATAAGAGTGCAATCTCCTTTGTCCCATAGTTAATTTGTAAAACAACACCATGATCTGTACAAATAGTGACGCTATGGGTCATAATTGTCCAACAATAAAATGATTGGCTGATGATGACGTGGCTAACACGTGGCAAGCTGACTCGCCATGTGACTGAAGTGGATGCCATGTGGATGACATGTGGCGATGGCGATTGTCAACAACATATGATGATGACACGTGGCACGGCGCACGTTAGCGAATCTGCTCTGATTTTGACACGTGTCCCGTAAATTTTAGCATGATTCGGCGCATCAGCAAGGTCTGAAGCACAATAGTAGTCTTTGGCGCACGTTAGCGGACTTCAAGCTTAGTACGTTGGTATGTTGCCTTCCATGTATGTCTTCCTCGAAGACTTATAAAGTACCAATAGGCACAATGTCTTATGGTACATCAACTAGTATCCAAACTTGTTGATATACATGGAATCCATTTTGGACTCATGACACTTTGTCATAATAGGGAGTCGATACCTTGTATCACTACCTCATACGTAATCAGTTGGTATACCTTAAAAGATTAACATCTTTATGAGGTGAGATCAGAAACCCATACCCCAGGTTGTTTTCTGACTCTCTCCGATCTACGTGGTTCTTGTGTACTCGAAGATTAATGGAATAGTTTCATCCTTGATGAACTATTATGTTCCATTAGGAATAGGTGCCTTGAATAGTATTACTCCAATTTTCATCGAGTTTTACTATCCTCCCACTTACCACTGCATGTCTGTATTCCTCTCAGGAAAACTGCATGGTGAGCAACAATCTAATTGTTCTCTGGTGAGATGTATAAATACAATACTTATGGTATCCCTAGGATAGCCTACAATTGACACTTATCTAATTTGGGTTCTAGTTTGGTATCATCCAAACATATGCCTAGCATCCCAAATGGTCAGGAATGAGAAACCCGGTTTCTTTCCCGTTCATATCTAATATGTAATCTGTCAAACAGAATTATGGAACCTTATTCTAAATAAGTTATTGCACTGTTAAAACTTATCCGTTGAAGGAAATGGTAGCTCAGAGCGACTCATGATTAGCCTTATCATGTCTAACATGATTCGGTTAATCCGTTCGGACACACCGTCACTTTGACGTGTTCCGGGAGGAGTCCTCATTTGAAAGAATACTATACTCTTTCAAGTATATAAGAAACTTATTGCTTAAGTATTTTCCATTACGGTCTTACCGTGGCGGCATAATACTATAGCCGATCTGTTTGTCTATTTCGTGTCGAAACTCTAAAAATTTCCGATTTGTGTTCTTCAAAAGAAACACATAACCATAACGTGATGCCACATCCGTTAAGGTCACGAAACATTCATGTTCACATCTAGCCTAGCTAGATATGGGCCCACTAACTTCACCATGAATAGGGCTAACAGATCGGTGGCACTTACACTATTACCAAGTAAACAGTGTTTTAGGTACTTTACCTAACAAACTAGATTCGTAGACTTTATTTGAATAGTCAAATCAGTCCTAGTACCCACTCTTCAAAAGTGCGGATATACGAGTCTTGTTTAATTCTGTCCTAGACAACAATGCCACAAATAAGTCTCTACTTGATCAAATCAATTTGAGTTATTTATTTGTCATTTTATATGTTGAGATTTTAATTATATTCAAAATATAAATTCTGTTATTTACATCTAATGTGTTTATCTCAGTATCATCTTTATATAATGAATCACTTAGTGTTCTAGAATATAAAGGTTTATCCACAATGGATTAAACACTGATATAGAGATAATGTCTCTAGTCAAACTAGTTACATTATAACAGTTCCTAATTTAAGTACACACCCAAAGGTAGTTCCTAAACTTAGGTATCTCGGTCGAAACAGCGACTTTCGTCCCGTTTTCGATTCGCAGAGCAATCTCAGCTTGAAGTCAGTATCCTACTCAAAGCAGATTCTGAACATCAATACATATATTTTATGTACCACACTAAGTATTTAAAATCTAATTTCAATACTAGTTGTGAACATAACTTTGACAAACATTTTTTTAAAGTCAGAGCCTTGCCCTTTCTTTAATTCCTTCGTGTCTGCCATATCCAAATGGTAGTCACTTTGGTATATGTAAATTATCCTTTTCAATATTTTAGGAACCTTAGGCCAAGCCTTGGGTTTTTAGAATATCGAAACGATGTGCACCTCGTGCTACATGCCCAATTGCAAACTTTGACTTTATCTCCTCTAGAATAGTCAATTAATTCTCCAAGAATTATAAATTGCATTTTAATACTTCTTAAATCTAAAATTAGATTTATGACAAGTATATTAAATTAAGCATTAAAGTCATCATCACATAAATCTTCCAAAGATTTTATGCTCTACTTATTTTGCTTAATTTTGGGCGTAAGGTATAATAAGTTTTTTTATCAAATAAAGTAACCTATATTTATTCCCAATTTGAAAATTAAATCATTTAAAATATTTTAATCCCAGATTATATTTTAAATATCCAACTTTTCAATTTTATTGACTTGATTACAATAGTCCAACTATTTAATCAACGATTAGTGGTACTATATATATTATAATGATTATAATAGTCCAACTATATAATCAAATATAATCCAAATTAATTAACCTCAATTACATTGATTACTATAATCCAATTATAAAATCAACTGTAAACTGAAATTAATTAATTCAAATATATTGATTAATATAATCCAATTATATATAATCAAGTATAATACAGTCCAACTGTTTATTAAAACAACAATTTAAATATTAGTCCAACTAACTTTAATCTAATGACGAATAATTTAAATGAGCGCGTATGGCGAGTAATTGAACTAGTATTGCAAATTCAATTCTTGCCTCCCACTATTTTTCGGCGAGCCTCTAACCCTCTGTCGAGTACTCGGAAACCGTGTTTCCTAGTGGGCTAGGATCCCGTTAAATATCACACAATCTTGACTTGGCCAACAAATTGTATGATAATTAACTAGGTAGATCTCTAAGATCAATTGGATCCAATCCAATTCCTAGATCCAGTAGGTGGACTTCCAAATCCTAAACATATATCTTATATATGCCAATACATCCAATGTATTACCTAACCTTTTTCCTCTGAATCAACTAGGCCTTGGCTTTTGCACAACAAACCTAATGATCCCAGTCAAGCGCGACCCATTGACCATGGAAAGCTTCGTAATCAATGTCGATGGACATGAAGTGGTCTTGACTTTGGCCAACAAAACACAACTTGGACAAGACACTGACGTTTAACAAAGCCTTCGTGATTCAAACACATCTTCGACAGACAAAGGGCTTGACTTTGGCCAACAACCCAATGCCGTCTCGGATCTTGAGTGAGAATCACTCAATGGAAGGAAAAACGCATGATATTTGATGAGGGTTTTTCGTGTGCAAATTGGCAACCAATTTATTATCTTTGTTAAGGTCTCATCATCATACACCCTTAAACATGCATTCTAAACACATAATAAAGCGCATATGATAAAATAATAATGATATGCGGATGGATATTTTACACATTGATCCTAGATCAAATCTCTCACTTCTCTCTCCCGCTAGCACAAAATTTTCTTCTACCCGTTACACTACACTTCTAAAGAAACCTCATTTACATTGAGGGGAATATGTGAGAAGAGAATACAAAGAATATATGAGGTGATAAGGCTGGACATGCAGGTCCAATTAATAAATCGAATTTATTACAACAATTTCTAAAATTGCCCCACCCTTCTAATATCCATCCGATATACATTATTCATGCATCACAACCATGTATTCACTCAAGCATGTTATCAATCAATCTAATCCAATTAATTAATCTTGATAATTAATGATCATCCAATGTTCAAACAACGATTTGATTTTGTTCGAGTCAAACTCGTTTTTGCGAATAAGTACTTAAAGTACGAATTCCCAAATTAAATTAAACTACACAATTAAATCCAATTCAATTTGTATTTAATTCTAATTCACTATTTAATTCCAAATTAAATAACACACTTTAATAATAAATCTTTTTCGACTTAAATTCCAAATTTAATCGCACGGGTCTCAAAGCCCGATTAATATCCAATATTAATTTAATTAAAGTCTAATGGGCTTTTAATTAATTTCTTAAGGCGTGGTCTTTTGGTCAACTCGGATCAAACCGAATAACCAAAATCCAATCCGGGAGTTACCCCATAAGCCTATAAATTAATCTTGGCCCATTAGGCCCAATTAAACTACAAAGGTCCATTATGTTGCATTTGGGCTTTATGGATGCGGTTTTGGGCCCAATTGGATCCAACCAATTTTGCCTAAACCAAACTTTGTACAACAAAGCCCAATAAGCCCAATAACAACAATTCAAGCTCAATTTCCAAAATTAGCCCAATTAATTAAATTACACACAATCCAATTTCGCAATTTAATTACCTAAAGTGTATATCATGATTAATCACCATAATTAACATTTCTAAAACACAAATTAGGCTAACTAATCATGCTCATTTTCATCATCACATGTCCAACACATTAAGATTAAAATCAAACCCATTACATGCTTTAATACTCTCGGTAATGTGGACTAATTTTATGTCAATTCCGAATTCAATCCAATTAAATCCAAATTAACATTAAATCAACATCCTCAATCGTTTCAAGTCATCCAATGATCAACGAAACAAAATTACCAAGATTTAGGGCATACTCCTATTCGGCCAACACATCAAAATTGGGGAAATTTGTTCCAAACAATATTTAATCAAATTGATCCAACCAATCATCAATTAAAATACATTCAAGCATACTTTATCATCCAATTTCATAATTGCATGCTCAAATCAATTTACCCAATTTCAAGCTTTATGACATACTTGGCAATTTGGGGATTTTTCGTCCGATTCGAATTCAATCCAATTGATTCCGCAATCGACATCAAATCATATCCCGAATGATTTCAACACATCCAATTGTCAAAAATCAAAAATCCCAAGACATGAAATCATGTTCAACTTTCGGCCAAGGTAGAAATTTGGGGGAAAAATGATCCAATCAATTTTCTTGAAATTGACCCAATCAATCTTCAATTCAAACACAATTAAGCATACAAATCCATCCAATTTAATTTATCATGCTCAAAATCAAGTTTGCCCAAATTTTAGCCCTAACTTTTTCATGCTTTTAACCTAAGCTCTTGATGCCATTGTTGAGTTTCTATAGGTCCCAAGATCAAAACTCAAGCATGAATCATAAGTGAATACAACGACGGAAGTGCGGAATACTTACATCGAGCGGTTGAGCGACGATTTGGGCAACAAAATTCGAATTCTGCTCACTTTGTCAAGGGCAGTGGGCTGCTGTGAATAGTGAATTTCGTCCTTGTCTTCATGATTTGAAGCTCCAAGCTTCATCATTTGAATCCCGGCTCATGGGTAAGCTTCCCTATCACCTTCGCATTGATCCGGAGTGTGCTAGCACTCTTGTTTTGCCACAAAACACACTTGCTTCCCTTCCATTTCCTTGTTAAAATCGGCAGTTCACTGCCTCTTTAGAAACCAGAAAATGGCGTGAGTGAGGGAGAAGAGAAGAGAAAGAGAGGAGGGAAAAATGTGAGTTACGGTTTTTGTGTGTGTGTTGTGTATCTAATACACATGAAATTCGAATTTTTCATTTCATTTCACACACATTTGGCTTTAATTGCCAACCACACACATCACTCATCACATCACTCAAGTCACATCACTTCACTTTATCAATCCAATCAATTGTCACATCAATCACATCAATCAATCAATCCAATCAATTGTCACATCACTCAAAGTGACATGATTTGATGCTTGATGTGACGCTAGATGCGACTAGCGACTTGACGTGCCGCACTCGAATTCCAAATGCGAATGCGCTCGCAAATAATCTCGGGCTCGGATTCGCTAATTCCAAATTAACGAATTTTCCGTTGCGTCGTAATTAAATGATTACGCCAAGCGAAATCACTATTCACGTCGCTAACGAATTATTCTAAATTAATTCGCTCGCCCGAATTAAAATCTAATTTTAATTCCGCGTCGAAATCCATTTCGTTTAATATATCAATATTAATTAATCGATTAATTCCAAATTAATCATTCTCTCTCTCTTTAATGATATTTTATCCTAGATAAAATATCTCTGTAATTAATCCCAGATTAATTTTCTCTCTCATCATATTAATCCCAGATTAATAAAAGTGCGAGTCATACGTCATCGGTGAATCTTTGGGAAGCGACCCATGAGATCCCCGGATCTGTTGGCAGTCAAATCGGTTATCGGACTATCCGAACACGTGAGTACCAAGTACTACGTTTTACCGATTTACAAGACAAGGTTGGCTTCTAGCAAAGCACCAAGTCTACCCAATTCTTCGGACATATCCATCTAAGAATATTTAAGATCTGTATCAAGCGTAGTATACCAAGTATTGTGTATATCGGCCCAGTATCGGATAGTCACGTGCTAGGGCTGGGGTTGGATAAGTGTCTGCCCCGTCCGAAGCACATGTCGGATGTCTGGTAACTAGTCTCTATAATCGGATATGCATGACCTAGTCATAATATCCCGATGGTTGCGCAACACTTAAGAGCACTAATACCGTATCCTGCGTGACATCATCTCCACTATGACTGAAGTGATACTTCCGTCTTGACATCACACCCAATACTCTACGATTCTCAATATACCCAGCAGTTGGCGTACACAGAACCGGTTAGAGTCCTAGACGACCTCAACTAAAGTATATTGATTGTCGTAAGCATTAGTGGTGCAAGTCTCAGGTTAAGGCTAAATACACCTACCCTGATGTCGGACTCCCAAAGACACATAGTCATAATACCAATGGGATTCCGAGGGATCTATCCAGAGCGAAGCTGTTTCCCGTACCATCGGTGAAACACAACCTCCTATCGCACTTGCATAAGTATCCAATACTTAAATATATGAGAACTATGCCGTTGTGCCCTCACAACGCGCACAAGTGCAATACTAGCCTATTCCGCATTATCGATGTCCTGTCTCGATAATACTCCGGCTAGGGATATTTAATGATTAATCCTTCGTGAACTGATATTGTCTCATATCATTCTCCGTCCATGAACAAATCATAGGGACCTATAATCATTTATACATCTAAGGTGATCTAATCACAAATGATAAGAGTGCAATCTCCTTTGTCACATAGTTAATTTGTACAACAACACCATGATATGTACAAATAGTGACGCTATGGGTCATATTATCCAACAAGTTATATCAGAATTCACACATTTTTTTAAGCAATGGAAATTCTGATTTTTTTTCTTGATTTTTGATTGATTTTTTTTATTATTTATATATAATATCTTCCATCTATGTAGCGAGCTTTGGTTCAGTGACTCCCAAACTAGTTGGCTTTAGGACACTCGGTGTTAAGACACCCCTACGGACTTAATTACTCAGACTTTAGATATATATATTTTTTGCAACATCTTTGATCCATGTAGTGAGCTTTGGGCCATTGACTCCCAAACCAGTTGGTTTTAGGGCAAGAAGTGTTAAAACACCCTTACAGACTTAATAACTCGAATCTCAGACGTTTTTTTTTTACTCCATCGCTTTTTATAGATGCTTCCTCCAATTAAACTAGAGCACTGAATATTTCAAACTTTTCAATTACAGCTCATGTTTGTATGTTACCATGTATGCTGATAATACTTGTCAACTGAGCATATGAAGATTCATTTTAGTCAGTTTTATGGAGAATTCACAAATTAAATATTTTAAAAAGAAATAAACAAAAATTAACTTGTTCCGAAATAGTTTGAGATACGTCTCAGGAATGGAAATTCCTTACACAGCTATCTCACACCAATTTCACCTGATTAATCAAATAAAAACACAAAATATTTTTTTGGTTTTTTGTAAAATTTTTCAATTTTTTTTTGGCTTTTTCGAAAAATTTTGAGTAATAATAAAATAATAAAAATAAGATACATTTTAACTATTCTCCTCTCCCAAACCTAATTGAGACATTGTCCCCAATGTCTTAAACAGTAGACGAAGAGTTTAGAAAACCGTATCTGGTTAGCTGAAATTCTACATCTAAATGAAAAGTTAAAGGTTAAGATCAAGATTTATATGACGCCTCTTACCACGATCATTATCGGACCAGTTTATCTTGGAAATAATGGGGTCAATTTGATGTTCAAAGGCTAAGATTTGGTCAATTAAATCTGGGGCAGTTCTGGCAGTAAATATGAGTTCTTTTACAGGCTTTGACACGAACCCATTTCTCCGGGCATCATCAAGAAACACACAAAGAAAATCATAAAATCCATCAACATTGTACAGTCCAAGCGGTTTCTGGTGTATGTTCAAGTTGCCCAAGATACTACTGTAAAAATTTCCTCCATCATGACAAGCCTCATGGCAAAGCAATAAAAGCATCAGCACGATTAATCATCTCTACCAGTCGTTCAGACATACCTGACACGATTAGTTCCTCGCCGTTTTATGATCCAATAAGATTCGCCTCCGCCAAGGGTTTTGGGATGATTCCCAATACTTGACTGCCTCCATCCTGTACAGCCTTTGAAACGATCCCCATTAGTCCAAGATTGCCACCGCCATATACTAAGTGCATATTCCTTGCAACAATGACTCGACCCAATTCATGGGCCGCTGTTATGTATTCTGGTTTAACACCAACACTGATACCGCAAAACACACAGATGTTTTCAACCCGTCTTCTTGAAGTAGCTTCCATTTTTATTTGGATGCCTTCAAAGGTGCAATGATGAGTTGAATTTATAAAACCTGAAAAATGTGAGTAATAATAGCACAAGTATCTTCCAAAGGACGATTAGTAGCAAAATAGTAAATCGTGAAAGGTCAAAAAGTAGCCTGGATCCTGACGGAGAAAATAACAAAATAAATCACAATTATTATGAAAAGACAAAGAGATATAATATTTAAAATAATTTACAGCTTGATTGACGTCTATGCATCAGGGACAAGCTTCTCATCCAATTTTCTTATAAATTAGCAAACAAGGTCTTTTTGAGTCAGATTCCCGAGACTTAACTGTTGTCTTTCTTTTTGGAATTGTGTATGTAATTTGTGGATGGCTATATGAACATATCCACTGGGATGCGTCTCAAGAGTCGAAGATATATCATCTAAAGACTCCTTACTCAAGCCATCCCTAGTGAATATAATTTTATCTTCGCGATTATCAGACACCATTCATAAAGAACGACAACGAGTATTGCAATTCCAGCGTGCACATTTGTAACAAACACCCATTTGCTTAGCTCTACGTTTCTTTGCATAGGTACTTTTTCCAAAACCAGGCAAATAAGAATTATAAGAATCAGAATACTCACATAATAATCGGACCCGTACTTCAATTACCCAACGAATTTCATTAGAAATACCTTTAATCATCAGAAGTCTCATCCATTCCAAGCGAGTTTTGTAGACTTTCATCAGAGAATTTTGAGGGAGAGAAAGAAATTGCTTGTGAATATTTGCGAGAGCTTCTTTCATCTTGAAATGACTTCACCTGCAAAAACTAACATATAAAATAAAACACACCAAATCACAATATATACACAAATTGCATGGGTTGCCTCCCAGCTAGCGCTAAGTTTAACGTCGTCAGCTAGACGTGACTGCTCGAACGTTATGCTGGATATGAAAGTGTGACACTTTCTTTTTGTCGCTCAATTGATTCTCCCCAATAGTGCTTGACACGCTGGCTGTTAACCTTAAATGTGTTGCTCGACTTAGGATTGTATATCTCAATAACTCCATAGGGTAACACCTACGTAATCACAAATGGACCTGACCATTTTGATTTCAGCTTTCCAGGAAAAAGGTTCAACCTTGAATCGTACAACAACACTTACTGCCCTGGTTCCAATTGTTTGCGCACTATTTTTTGGTCATACCATTTCTTGGTCTTCTCTTTGTACAGTTTGGCATTCTCATAAGCCTGTAGACGAAATTCCTTCAGCTCATTGAGTTGGTGAAGTCTTTTCTCTCATGGAGCTTGTGGATCAAGATTCAACTTCTTCAGTGCCCAATACGCCTTGTGTTCAAGCTCAACTGGCAGATGGAATGCTTTCCCGAACACCATTTGATATGGGGACATACCAATGGGTGTCTTGTAAGCTGTCCGGTAGGCCCATAATGCGTCATCCAATTTTTCAGACCAATCATTCCTTGTTGATCCAACGGTTCCCTCCAAGATTCTTTTGATCTCCCTGTTTGAAACTTCAACTTGCCCATTTGACTGTGGATGATAGGCCATGGCAATCTTATGAGTAACTCTATATTTGGATAGGAGTGCATCAAAGTATATGTTGTAGAAATGTGAGCCATCATCGCTGATAATTGCTCGAGGTGTTCCGAAGCGAGTGAAATTATTCTTTTTCAGGAACTTGATCACCACTTTTGAATCATTGGATGGCAGTGCAATTGCTTCAACCCATTTTGAGACGTAGTCTACAGTAACCAGTATGTACATGTTTCCGAATGATGGAACAAAGGGTCCCATAAAATCAATACCCCATACATCAAATATCTCCACTTCCAAAATATTTTGCAACGGTCATTCATTTCTCCTCGATATATTCCCCGCTCTCTGGCACCTGTCACATTGAAGAGCAAATAGATAAGCATATTTAAAAAGAGTAGGCCAGAACAAACCTGATTGTAGGACTTTTGCTGCAGTTTTATTCCCGCTGAAGTGTCCGTCATATGGTGATGAATGACAGTGTTGCAAAACACTGTTGACCTCCTCATGTGGAACATATCGTCTCAGTAATTGATCAGCACAACGTTTGAACAAGTACGACTCATCCCAGATATAGTGCTTGACTTCTTTGAAGAATTTCTTCCTTTGCTGAGTTGTCCATTCCAACAGCCATTTTCCAGAAACTATGTAGTTGACATAGTCAGCATACCAAGGGACTTCCTGCTGTTTCATGGCAAATAGATATTCATCTGGAAAGGTTTCTTTGATTGTCAATTCTTTGCCAGCTGTTTCTCCATTCTCGAGCCTTGATAAATGATCTGCCACTTGGTTTTTTATTCCTTTCCTGTCTCTGATCTCCACGTCAAATTCTTGCAGAAGAAGTATCCAACGGATCAATCTGGGTTTGGCATCTTTCTTCGTGATCAGGTATTTGATTGCTGAATGATCTGTGTAGACCACCACTTTGAGACCCAGCAGATAAGAGCGGAATTTTTCAAAAGCGAACACAACTGTAAGTAGCTCCTTTTCAGTGGTTGTGTAGTTGATTTGAGCTTCATTCAGAGTTCTACTGGAATAGTAAATGGCATGGAAGATATTTGTTTTGCGTTTTCCCAAAACTGCTCCTACAGTAAAATCACTAGCATCACACATCACCTCAAATGGAAGGGTCCAGTCCGGTGCTACTATGATGGGGGCAGAGACCAGCTTCTGTTTTAGGATCTCAAAGGCTTCCTAACATTCTTTGGTGAAGTTGAAAGGCACATCTTTCTCCAGAAGATTGCAAAGGGGTTTTGTAATTTTTGAGAAGTCTTTGATAAATCTCCTGTAAAAGCCAGCATGTCCGAGAAAACTCCGAATCCCTTTGGCAGATGTGGGTGGAGGTAGTTTTTCAATTGTCTCGATCTTTGCTTTGTTTACCTTGATTCCCTTTTGTGAGATCCGGTGTCCAAGAACAATGCCTTCCTGCACCATAAAATGACATTTCTCCCAATTGAGTACCAAGTTTGTATCTTCTCACCTTTGTAACACATGTTCCAGATTTTGCAAGCAGTGGTCAAAAGAATCTCCAAGAGAAGTCATCCATAAAAACCTCCATACTTTGTTCTAGCATGTCTGAGAAGATGGCCATCATGCAACGTTGGAATGTGGCAGGAGCATTACATAGTCCAAATGGCATTCTGCGGAAAGCAAAAGTACCATACGGACATGTAAATGTAGTTTTCTCCTGATCTTCTGGGGCGATGGCAATCTGATTGTACCCCGAGTAACCGTCCAAAAAGTAATAGAACTCATGTCTCGCCAGTCTGTCTAGCATCTGATCAATAAATGGCAGTGGAAAATGATCTTTCCTTGTTGCTTTGTTCAGCTTCCGGTAGTCCATGCATACTCTCCATCCAGTCACCGTTCTTGTTGGAATCAGCTCGTTCTTTTCATTTGTGACTACAATAATTCCTTCTTTCTTTGGTACATACTGCATAGGACTCACCCAACTACTGTCTGAGATGGGGTAGATGATGCCAGCATCCAACCATTTGATGATTTCTTTCTTCACGACCTCCTTCATGATTGGATTTAATCTCCGTTGATGCTTCACTGTGGATTTGTACTCGTCAATCATCAGAATCTTGTGCATGCAAAATGATGGACTAATGCCTGGAATGTCTGCTATAGTCCAGCCAATGGTTTTCTTGTGTTCTCGCAACACTCTCAGCAACTTTTCTTTCTGCTCTAATGTTAGCGAAGAAGAAATAATAACAGTTAATTCAGAAGAGTTTCCAAGAAATGCATACCTGAGATGACTCGATAATAGCTTCAGCTCCAGCTGCGGTGGTTCTTCAATTGAGGGCTTGATTCGATCTTTCTACGAAAGTTCCATACTTTCCACTGGTGGTGTCGATTTGAATCGGAATGGCTTGTCAAGATAGTTGATACATTCCAGAATTTCAGCATCTAGCTCGCTGTCAGTCATGTTAGTGATGCAAGCTTCAAGTTTGTCCGTGGGAACTGTATCAGTATCTTGAATGATACAATCAACAACATCAATTCTGAAACATTCTTCCTCCTTTTCTTCACTCGGAAATTTCATGGCTTTGAAAACATTGAAGGTAACTTCTTGGTCCTGTACTTTCATAGTTAGTTCTCATTTTTGCACATCAATCACAGTTCGCCTGTAGCCAAGAATGGTATCCCAAGGATGATAGGTTCATCTTTGTCTTCTTCCATGTCAAGGATAATAAAATCTGCTGGGAGAATGAGTTTGTCAATTTTGACCAGCACATCTTCAACTACACCTCTCGGAAATGCGAACGTTCGATCAGCAAGTTGCAGAGAGACTGAGGTAGGCATTGCTTCTCCAATTTGCAATTTCCTGTAAATAGAAAAAGGCATTAAATAACACTTGCACCCAAATCACATAAAGCCTTACCGATATAATGTTCTCCAATGGTGCATGGTATAGTAAAACTGCTAGGATCTTTCAACTTTGGGGGAAGTTTCCTCTGAATGATGGCGCTGCATTCTTCCGTCAATGCTACAGTCTCTTAATCTCTCAATCTTCGTTTTCGTGAAAGAATATCTTTGATGAATTTAACATAGCTGGGCATTTCTTCCAAGGCTTCTGCAAATGGGATGTTGATATGCAACTTTTTGAAAACCTCCAAGAAACGAGCAAACTGTTTGTCCAGTTTGTTTTTCTGAAGATGCTGTGGAAAAGGTGGAGGTGGAGTGATTTGATCTTTTTCCTTTGTTTCTTTTTCCTCCATCTGTTGCTCTGCTTCTTTTGGAACTTCTTCAATGGATGCTTTGATTCCAACATCTTTGTTGATTTCAGTACCGCTTTTCAAAGTAATGGCTTGACATTGTTCCTTCCCTCGGTTTCTTGGATTTGGTTATGTGTTGCTGGGAAGATTTCCTGGCAGTCTGTAACTATGAGCATTGGCCAGTTGTCCAATTTGATTCTCCAGTGCTTTAATGGAAGTAGATTGGCTTTGATTGAATGCTGTTTGGGCTTGAAACATGGCATCGTATTTTGCTTCTTGCTTTTTAAACATCTCTGCAAACCATTCTTTCATTTCTAGTTCCTTTTCATACTCTTGGCCTTTGTTCTGCTGTTGGAATCCAGATGGTGGATTTTTCTTTTGCCCTGAATTGTTGCTCTATGAAAAATTGGGATGATTCATCCACCCTGGGTTGTAGGTGTTGGAATATGGATTGTTCCCCTGTCTGTTGAAATTGTTAACATTCCTCTGTCTGTTGAAATTGTTGACATAGTTCACCGTCTCTTCTTGTTGAACTGGTTCTGGTGCTCCTCCATGTGGTGAACTTGTGGATCCAATATTGCTTTGCATGCTGAAAGTCTCCATGAATTTGCATATATGATCAAGCTTGGAACTGACTGTTGTATTGACTCCAACTTCATAAATTCTTACAATTCTTTGGATCATGCTCCTTTCTGTTGGCCACAAGAAATTATTGTTGGCCATTTCTTCGATTATGTCTCATGCTTGATCTTCTCCTTTTACCATTAAAGCTCCTCCAGCAGCAGCATCAATTGAGGTTCTCATCATTCCAGAAAGTCCATTATAGAAAGTTTGGACTTGAAGCCATTTTGGAATCTCATGGTGAGGATATTTTCGGAGCAAATCTTTTTACCTTTCCCAAGCATCGTAGAGAGTTTCCGAATCAAGTTGTACAAAAGATGTGATGTCATTCCTCAGTTTTGCTGTTCTAGCTGGTGGAAAATATTTTGCAAGGAATTTGGTGGCTAAAGTGTTCCAAGTTGTGAAGGAACCTACTGGTAGTGAATGTAGCCAAGCTTTTGCTCTGTCTTTCAAGGAATATGGAAAAACTCACAGTCTCATTGCTTCTTCTGATGCTTTGTTGTAATTGAAAGTGCCACAAACTTCCAGGAAGTTACTCATGTGGGCATTAGGATCTTCAGTTGCATTCCCCTTAAACTGAACTGACTGCTGAATCATCTGAATGCATGTTTTGATGTCACACGCATTTGCTGGTAAGAGAGGAAGTACAATACACGAAATGAGTCTGTCAACCACCGGAATGGTTCTGTCTCGAATGGGAATTGGTGGTACAACCTCTAAAGGTTCAGGTTCCATGTTGATCAGTGCTTCTTAGCCTTCTCGCCTTTCCCTTCTCAACTGTCTGATGGTTCTTTCAATCTCTGGGTCAAGCGGTCGGATTTCCAAAGCTTCTGGTTCGTCTCATGTAGTGTTTGAGAACCTGAAACACAAGAAAACAAAAATAATAAGTAAAAGAAATTAGATACAAGTAAATGTATCTAACCTCAAAACTAATAGTGAAAGATAAATAAGTCATCGGCAACGGCGCCAAAAACTTGACCGACGTAATCACACGCGTATAACGCAAGCGCACGTATCGTTCAAGTAGTATAAAAAGTATCGATCCCACGAAGACTTAAAACCTTTTGTTATCAATTTATGAAGTTAAATGTTTACAAGTATCTAATGGATTGATTGTTTGATTGGGTGGTGACTTTAAAATTAAAACAAGTAAATAAATTGCTTGAAAGTAGATTGAAGAAAATTCAAATTTATAAAACTATCCAGGGTTGTGAATCCTTCCAATATCTTTTTTAAAAGATGTAGTGGTTATTTTACGTTTGTGTAATATATTGGTTTATTAACCTGGAACACGAAATTATGTAAAAGCCTCTTCCGATGGTCAAATACAAATACCCAATATAACCCAATTAATCATATTTTTATGTTAACCAAGTTATCTGAATTCATTAAGATTAAGTTCCAATTATGGTTACCCCCGCCCGACAGGTATATTCCTATCCTGTAAGGAAATCTATTAAAGGGTTAGCTATCCTCAAGGAAGATCGTGGGCTATTGAGTCTAAGGTCTTTAACCTAAAATCTCTTTTCCAAGTTCATTTTAAGTTTACCAGTTCAATTTTATTAATGGCCAGTTAATAAAAAGCATTAGGATTAAGGCTCAATAAATAAACCTTTATATTACCCAAACTGTAATTTAACCCCTTATAAACTGGTGATATTGGATTTCATCACAACCCCAGATAACTGACTTAGTTACGATACATATTTACGGGTAGTAGAAACTTAAATAAAAGAAAAGATTTAAAGTAAATGCTGGAAATTAAATTACTGGAAAGTAAATTGCTGAAAGTAAATTGCAGAAAAGTAAATTGTTGAAAAGTAAATTGCTGAAAGTAAATTGCTGAAAGTAAATTGTTGAAAAGTAAATTGCTGAAAGTAAATAAAGTAAAAGTACAATAAAGAAAATGCTGAGGTAAAATGATCCACTTTTATTACTACTATTTTAGAT
The DNA here is from genome assembly GCA_019454045.1 of Zanthoxylum bungeanum. Classification (NCBI taxonomy): domain Eukaryota; kingdom Viridiplantae; phylum Streptophyta; class Magnoliopsida; order Sapindales; family Rutaceae; genus Zanthoxylum; species Zanthoxylum bungeanum. Next base: position 107,848 of record SKCR01051684.1, on the reverse strand, counting down.
ATCTCCCTTAATATAATATATTAGCTTTGCGTGATAATTACCAACCAGCCATATAGGCGGTATCCTGATTAAGTCAAATTAATAATTAATTACCAACCGACCAACCAGGCGGTATCCATGCTTAGTCAGGTTAAAACCAATTTATAATTAATTACCAACCGACCAATATGGCGGTATCCTCGTTAAGTCAGATTTTAAATAGTTATTATATTATAATTAGGGGAGATTAATCTAAATAGCAATAATAAAAGATTTACCTTTTACCCCAGCAAGGGGGAGTTACCTCCTCATTACTTGAAAAGTAAAAACTGAAAAAGTAAAGAAATGAAAGTATTGTGCGTAAAAGTAAATTGTGGAAAGTAAAAACTGAAAAGTAAAGAAAAGAAAGTGCGAAAGTGGAAATTAATTACTGAAAGCTGTAAATAAACAAACAAGATACAATCTTCTTAGTTATTCTTAAGGAATTTCAAAGAAGAAAGTATGAATTTACAAATGAAATGGCTTGGTATTTATAGGCAAAATTTTGCCTCCATCAAATCATCCACCAAATCCATTATTAATTGTTCCACTAATTGCACCACTAATTGCTCCACCAAATCCATTATTAATTGCTCCACTAATTGCTCCACTAATTGTTATCATGTTTGGTGGGAGTTTGACTATTTTATTATTTATTTATTTATTTATTTGCTTTGAAAATGACTTTAATAATTACACATAACATACTTCCGGATGTTTCATCAATTTCGGTCATGAAATCTTTAGAATTCGAAATTATTTTGTTCTTCAAAGTTGTAGATCATTGAGTCTTCTTTAATCTAGAACTTGAATAAGCTCAATCCGATATCGGAGTAAAACGTTATGCCCAAAATACGACAATTGCGCAAAATTGGAATTTCCGAAACTGCACTTCGTTAGAACGCCCTTTCAAGTTTCCAATCTCCAAAATTAATATGTCAAGTCCAATTTTTGCCTTTATTTGACACAAATTTTGTCCTAAATGATTTTATTGACTCCCATTATTATTTTATCTGCAAAATAAACTAAAACACATCAAAACGTTCATCAAACCCGAGAAACTAAACAAAATATTAAGTAAAAGGGGCGGTAAATATTGAAATATTTTCCGCTCATCAATGCGTCTCAAGAATTGATTCCTTACTCTGCCATCTCTGATGAATTAAATTTTTAACTTCGCGATTTTGTCAATCTTTATTCCATGATAACCCCACTTTCACTGGTTTGCTTTGCCTAAAATGTTCTGTCTATGTTTTCCCTATAAAAATAACACACAAAATTAAAATTGCTACAACATGTTTACACAAAATACAAAAACAAAAAATTTAAATGAAAATTTTGCATGGGTTGCCTCCCTACTAGCACTAAATTTTGGCCAGACGTAATTGAAGTCCATCCGTCAAGGAGGTTTTAGCGTGGTTTTGGACGTCCGATTAAAGACAATCCCATGAGCGTTGCTTTTGAAGGGTCTCTTCCAACGGTAGAGTGGCAAAAAGAATTTTTTCTCATTCAGTGTTTGTGCCACTTTTTTAATATTTGTCGCTCTAGTGGTTCCTAAAAAGAAAGAAAGAAAATCAGGAGGTCTCGTATAGTGCTTGACTTGGAATGAGAGTTCCATTCTGTCAAGCTTCTGGGCGTTGTCTTTGATTTGTACTCCCCAAAACAGTGATGTTTCTCCTGAATGTATGAGATCTTCAATACGGTCAGACATTTGCTCCTCCATTTGTTTTGCATCTTGCTCCACTTTTTCTTCACAGATGTATTTCAGAATTTCATCGTTCAGCTTTTCATCTATCATCTGTGAAATGCATGTTCCATATATGTCAACCTGAGGATGTAAAGATGTGTCCGAATGTAGGTCTTTATCCTATGTGGTTGGTATGAACGGCTCGGGTAGCTCTTCTTCAAACATCAGTGCAATGCATGCTCCAAGATCTTCATATAGGCAGTAATCATCTGTCACCTAAAGACCGACTATATAAGCGGTGTCACATTATGTTACATAAGTAAAACCAGCCATTAAGCGGTATCAATTTTAATCCATATTATTAAATTACAATTTACATATTATAATATAAGTGAGATTAATCTACCTTTACTATTTCTAATTTAGAAATCTCCATTATTATAATATATAAATTTGCATGATATTACCAACCGACCATATAGTCGGTATCCTGATTAAGTCAGATTTTGAATTAATTCCAACCGACCATAAAGGCGGTATCCAATTTAATCAGGTTAAAATCAATTTAATTAAGTCCAACCGACCATAAAGGCGGTATCCAATTAAGTCAGATTTTAAGATAATTTATATGTTATAATTAAAAGGAGATTAATCTAAATTATAATAATAAAATCTGCACCCGTCCCCAGCAGAAAATTAACTATTAAACATAAAAGAAATAAAAAGTAAATAAACTACTACTCCCACTGGAAATAAAAGTGCATAATAAAAAGTACTAAAATTAAATAAATAAAAATAAAGTCCTTAGATCCGTATTCAGAACCTTAAGAAAGTATTACTACTACTACTAAAAATAAAAATACATAATTTAAAATAACTAAAACTAAACAAACAAGATACAATCCTTAATCTCATATTAGGAACTTCATGAAGGTATGAAAATTTGAAATGAAATCGAGTTGAATTTATTGGCAAACTTTCGGCTCACGCGTCGCCTATCCGCGGCTTCTTGAGATGCTGACACGTGTACGTGTTTTCTATCGGCAGCTGAATTATTGGATCGGCGTCGCGACGCATGAAGTTGTACGTGTCGCGACGCTTACATAAGCAATGACCTATAGTGTCGGCAGCATGGGATGATGACACGTGTCCGGTGTATGATAACAAGATTACTATGATGTTGACACGTGTCCGGTGCATGTTAGCAATTGCGTATGACAGCAAGTTCCTCTGATGTTGACACGTGTCCGACGCACGTCAGCAGTCGCGACGCAGAAGGTATGCATGTCGCGATGCTCAAATGATAATTTTGCCATTTTGCTCCGTTTTTCGATGTTTTGGCCCCGATTGATTCCAGTGATTCCCAAAACTTTATTTATCTGCAAAATAATACAAAAATATAAAAACATTCATAAAACCCGAGAAACAGTACAAAAATATTAGGTTAAAAGGGCGAGAAATAGTGATATATTTTCCGCTCATCATGAAGACGGAGAAAATCAGTATAGGGGACAATCAGTATTGTACTAAAATCAACACGACAACCATAACCAATATAAGAGATTTTCCTTTTTCTATTCAATCACATAGAAAATCAGTATTGTACTCAAAATGGTCTGCCAAATAGTGCAATTTAAGACAAAAACATGATAATATTAATAAATAATAAACATTTAGATAGTAAAGAAACCTATAAGGGACTTCACTAAAACCTAAACTCCATTGTGAATACAAGTCACTGATCGCGATTTTATATAACACGTAAGCGCATGTATCGCACAAGTAGTATAAAAATATCGATCCCACGAGAAATTATTATTACCGTCTAATACTAAAATTTTATCAATTTCAACCATATTTAAACTAGTGTTTATAAAGAGAGACTTATTAGCTAAGGAAAGTAAGTAAAGTAAAAGGAAAGCAAATAATAAGCTTGAGAAAATATCAAGATAAAAAGAATTTATGATTATAACATCCTCACAATATTCCTTTAATTAATCTCATATATTTATAATTGATCAACTATAATGAATTATTAACCAAAAACACGAAGTTATCTACAAGTCTCTTCTGATGGTCAAATAGAAATTCCCAAGTTAATTTAATTACCTATATTTCTATAATAATTAATCTAAGTCAAACTCATTAAGTTCAAGTTTTAATTATGGCTACGCATGCCCTACATGTATATTCTTATCCTTCACGGAAAATCTATTCAAGAAAATGAGATCACGCGTTATCAATTCCCAAAACTAAACCAAAAATCTATTTTTCTAAGTTTCTTAGGGTTTACCATATCTATCATATTAGTGATCAGGCAACATGATGTATTAAATATAGAGAATAATAAATAATCCAAATAAAAGGTCAAAAATCAATGATAAAAAGATTCAATTAATAAATGTTCATATTGGATTCCATTACGATAGTAGAACAAGATCTAGTTCATGATGAAGAAGACAAACAAATTCATCATGGTATTCAATATAATAAATAACATAGAGTTAATAAAGAATAGATAAAGAAAATAAATTATGAAGGCTGTTATGAAGAAGACAAACAAATTCATCATGGTATTCAATATAATAAATAACATAGAGTTAATAAAGAATAGATAAAGAAAATAAATTATGAAGGCTGTCAATCTGTAATCTCAAAGTTCTTCAATCTTCTATTCTTAATCCTTATTTGATCTTCTTGTTCTTGGTTGTTCTTGAATGGTTTCTCTGTGTAGAGAGTGTTTTGCCCTCAAAAGAGTCTTATTTTCCTCCCACAAAATGTATCTCAAGTAACCTTAGACATTCTCTTTTTATAGATATCATAAAAACCAAGTTTTTTATTCAAATTAGGAGTATTATGTATCAATGTTGATCTCCGACATCTATTGGCGCGTCAATGCATTACTTGTAGGTTCAAGCTCAATTTTATCCATTATTAATTCTGATATTCAGTCTTCGACGTAAACTAAAAAGTTATAGATACTTGAGTTTTATTTCCAACCCAACTAGAATCAACTTGTTTGAATATCGTATGACACAAATTAAGAAGTCATTGGTGCAAATCGGAAATTTCCGGGTTTTCACTCTTTTTTCTCTATTCATCATATAATGCATCCTATACAAAAAAACAATGAATATTAGTGCATTTAACACATTCAAGAACATAATTTAAAGGCAAATCAATGATAAATACGCTTGAAAATGTATTTTATATGCACTCATCACACCCTCAAACTTGAATTATTATTTGTCCTCAAGCAATGACCCAAACATAAATAAAAATAAACTAACTAAGCTACTTTCATAGGGATCACGATTTCATTTAGTTATACAACAAGCCTTTAAATCCTAGACGACCGTAGTGGACGAGTTATAGTCTCGTGAAGGCTTACAGTGATGACACATGTAAACATCATTTAAAACTACTAAATAAACAAATACAAAAAGATGCAACAAACATAACATAGTCAGATTTGCACAATAATACCTCAAAGATCATTATATAAGATGTTAATGGCCCAAAGAAAATTTTAAAATATAGTAAACAGTCGTAACTTCATTCAAAAATTAAATTCATCTCAATTAAACTCTTAATGTGTGTGTGTGTGAGTCAATCCCATCATGGTTTATCCCATATATCATCAATCGTAACAGTTTTTCATCTCGACAATCAAAATAGAATGGGTTAAACCAACCTATGTATCTTAAAGTCTCTATATTTTATCCTTAAGCTCATGTATCTTGGCTTTAGAATTTATTGTTGTTTTCTTTTTTTTTTCCTTTTTTTTTTGAGCTTTCACAATACCCTTTAAGGTAGAATTTCTCTTTATGGTGATCCTTATACTCGAATATAGGTAGCTTCATGCTTAAAGATTATATGTGGCTCTTTGATATACTAGCCTTCATTTAAATTTAAGATAGAGATAGATAACTAGGCTAACAGTCATTCTTTCAATCCAATTATCTCAATTCAAACTGTTTAAATCTTAAATTTCAAGTGTAAACTAAAACAGAATTGATGTAAGTGCTCGAATATGCAAAGAATCGTCTCAAGACAAACCCAATTTAAGAACTTAGCTTTGATATCAACCAAAATTCATCATTTTCTAAGAGCCAAATTTTTTAATGTAAATCAAATCTATATCATAAACATATGATATTCTAACCAAGACACGACTCAAAATAAAACAAAAATTAAAATAAGAACAAAAATTTATATTCCTTACCCCCAAACTTAAAATAAACATTGTCATCAATATTGAAAAAAATATAAGGCAAATAAATAGATACTCCCAACGTTTAGCTAATAATGCAAGAATTTATCTGTTGAAAAGCGAAGGCAAAGTCGCGACCCCCAACTTATGTTGAAACCTAGATCATTGAAAGAATATATATATATATATATATATATATATATATATATATATATACACACACTTAATTAAACACAAATAAGAGAATAATTTAAATAAAAATAAAATAAAATATAAGAAAAAAAACACTTGGGTTTCCTCCAAGAAGTGCTTAATTTATAGTCTTTAACCAGACTTCTCAGTAGAACTTCTTTCAAAGAGGCTTCCATATGGCTTTAAAAGTCATAGACATGACACTGCCATGAGCATTACTATTCGAGCTCCTTTTCCAAGAATGATATGGCAGATAAAAATATTCTCTACTCTGTGCTCATGCCATCTTCTTCAAACACTTATCTTTTGGAGGTCTTGAATAGAAAAATAGATCATCATAAGGTCTTGTAAGATGCTTGACTTGGAATAGTTGTGCCATTCTATCAAGCTCATAGGCGGTGTCAATGATGCTAGCTTCCACATATTGTGATGTGTCCCCTTGGGTCAAGAGATTTTCAGTAAAATCCCACAGCTGTTCTTACATAACTCATTGTTCCACAACTTTCTCATAGATGCACTCAATGAATGGAGGGGAAATCAATTCTGGACTCTGTTTTCTTAAGTTCTTGAATGAACATCTCATTCTCTATATACGGCTATGTCTCTCTCCCCATTATAGTGTCCTTGCAATTATTTTTTGATTCCATGAGTCTTATTTAGTGTCACATGTTAGTGTTGCTTGAGGTTTATAACTCTGATTACTGGCTAGCTTTCGTATTTGAGATTCTATTATTTTCAAGGATGTCATCTGACTTTATATCAATGCTTCCAAGCAGTATTCTTCGTGTTTTCCTTGTTCTGCTATGTAAGAAACCTGTTCTGATTGGTCATCTGCATAAGCATATCCTCCATGAATGATTATGGTTCTTAAGGAATTTCTTGAGCTTGCGGTGTATAAAAAGAATAAAATGGTTCAGTGAGATATACGGGACCTTCATTGTTGTGCTGTGTAAAATTATGATGGTTTTACCATATTGGATTGTAGTTGAACGTGCAATGATCACTAGGATGGTTGTTTCTTTTAGGGTTGGTGCTCAGAGCGCCAATTTTCTTATGTATTTCCCTGTAAATACTTATGTCATATTTTATCATGAATAAAATAAACAGTTTCTATTATATAACATCTCTTAACATATGGTAAAGACGTAACAGACCTTAGAATGATTAGTTATGATATTGTTGTAAAAGCGTCGCAACTGACATTGAGTTGTATCATGATGTTGTCATTCTTAGACAGTTCCTGGTCAAGGTTTACACTACTTGGTCAGTAAAGTAAACACGTTGAGACTGATACATGTCGTATATTGGAATCTTGGATTCCAATGGTTTCTCAATGACCATGAGTCTTGTAGACTCGTATAGACGTGTAGGTATTTATAGTGAATAAACACTGAAGATTCTTAATGGATGGTACACCAACGTCAATAAGAATATTCTCAGGTTGAGTGAGCATAGTGATTCTTTGACTTGAGATACCACTGTGGATATATGAGTTATCGTCCACACCTAGATGGCAGTCATGTCACCGATCTATTTAGATCAGACCTCCGTATGTTCGTTAGATGTGGACTGATGCTCATGATATCCTGTGTGTCAAGAAATGATCCTTCAGTTCTGTGTACAGAGCATAGGTATTCAATATGGAATTAGCAATTTGTTAAATCCATGGGCCCGTGATACACTGTAGAAATTAGTTCTAAGTGTTATTGATGAGCGGAAAATATATCACTATTTACTGCCTTTGACCTAATATTTTGTATGGTTTCTCGAGTTTTATGAATTTTTTGATGTGTTTTCTATTATTTTGCAGCTCAATGGAATCAACTTGGGGCTTAAACAGCGAAAAACGAACAAAAGGGCAAAATTATCATTTTGGCGTCGCGACACACACTACTTCTGCGTCGCGACGTGCTGACGTAATCATGCTGCTGACACGCATCATCATGACATCATCTGAGGTTACTATACTGCCGACACTTGTCATCGTCACGTCATCACCACGTCAGCACATGCGTCATCATGACGTCAGCACAATCATTCACTTTATCGACATGCGTCATTACTTACGTCAGTATGACGTTAGCATCGCGACACGCATAAATTCATGTGTCGCGACGCCAAGCCAATAATTCATGCTGACAGCCACATGTCAACATCTTAGTAAAACGTGTATATGTGTCAACAATCAACGGCGCGTCGCGACACGCAAAGCATTATGTGTCATGACGTGTGAACCGAAATTTTGCCTATAAATTCAAGTTGATTTCATTTAGAATTTTCATACTTTCCTTAAGGTTCTAATAAGGATCTAAGGACTGTATCTTGTTTGTTTAATTTTTTATAATTTAAATTATGTATTTTTATTTCCAGTAATAGTAGTAGTTTATTTTCTTTACATTTATTTTATGTTTAGTAGTTAAATTTCCGCTGGGGGAAAGGTGAAGCATTTATTATTATAGTTTAGATTAATCTCACTTAATTATAATATATAAATTATCTTAAAACCTTACTTAATTGGATACTACCTTTGTGGTCAGTTGGACTTAATTAAATTGATTTAACCTGACTAAACTGGATACCGCCTTTATGGTATGTTGGAATTGATTCAAAATCTGACTTAATCACGATACCGCCTATATGATCGGTTGGTACTATCATGCAAACTTATATATTATAATAAGGGAGATTTCTAAATTAGAAATGGTAAAAGTGGATCATCTAACCCCAGAATTTTATTTTTAATCTAGGGAAGTGATGAAGCACAATATTCACATGCTTAATAATTAATTTAATTATATTATGGGTAATACTTTAAGTTTGTTTATTGAATCTTAAGCTTAATGCTTCTTGTTGCCTGATCACCAATAAGATTGATGGGGTAAACTTAAAATGAACTTGACAAAGGGATTTTAGGTTTCAGCCTTAGATTCAATAGCTCACGATCTCACATTTTGGCAAATGATCCTTAGGTAGATTTCCTTACATGATATGAATATACCTGTCGGGCAGGGATAGCCACAATTGGAACTTGAACTTAATGAATCCAGGTAACTTGGTTAGCATAGACATATGATTAATTGGGTTATTTTGGGTGTTTGTATCTGACCATCGGAAGAGGCTTTTGCATATCTTCGTGTTCCAGGTTAACAAATTGATTTATTACACATATATAAGAGAATCAATTCATCATTAGAATAATATTGTGTGGAATCACAACCCTAGATATTTATTTTCTTTATTATTAATTTCCTTTGTTTTATTTTATATTTTTATTTATTTAGCAAATCCACATTCAACCAACCAATCAAGCAATCATTCCCTTCTCCCTTTAATTAGATACCTGTAAATATTTAACATCAATAATTAATAACAACAATAGAAATTAAGTCCTCATGGGATAGATATTTTCATACTACTTGAGCGATATGTGCGCTTGCGTTACGTGTGTTTTTACCACCGATCAAGTTTTTGGCGCTGTTGTCGGGGACTTATTTTTCTTGTGTTATTAATTTTGAAGCTATTTATTTTACTTATATCTAATTTTCTTTATTTTTATCTGTAATTTTTATTTCTTTCTTTTATTTTCAGGTGGTTGAAATGGAACATTATTGGGCGATGGAAGAATTACGAGCTTTGCGAGGGGAAGTTACACCCCAAATCAGGGAGCAACAATCCGGTTTTCTAAGGCCTATTGTCCAGCCCAACAATTATCCATGAATGTCAGAGAGAAATAACACAACATTTGCTCAACAAATTCAGATATGTGATATATGTAATGGTAACCACCACAACAATCATTGCACGTACAACTACAATTTAGGGTGGCAGAACTATCAGAGACATTCACATAATGAACCAACATATTCATTGAACCATATTTTCCATCTTATCCACCATCATCATACAATCTTCAAGGACCAGAACCATCAGTAGGATGACAGTTGATGAATAGGCTCGAGAAACGGGAAGCTAAACAAAATGCAACGTTTTTTAGTCAAATAAGAACCTTACAGAAGCTGGTAAATGAATTGAGACAAATAATCAAGAACCGGAACTACATACCTCACAGAGAAAATTCAAATAACACTGATGAAGCCTTCGAATACCAAGAGTTTCATGATGACACCTTAACAAGTGAGGAGGCTGAGGTAGAGGTATCAGTTCAGGAGCCCGAACAAGCAGAATCTCAATTTGATCTTGATTATTCATCAGACTCTGAGGAGGAACAAGTAGCAGAGCTGTCTGTACCAACTACACCAACAAGTGAGGATGAAACTCTACATCCTCAAAATTTATATCTTGGAGCATTCATCGCACAGATGTTTGAGGAAGAGCGGAATGATGAAAAGCCAAAATACATTTCTGAAGAAAATATGGAATAAGAAGCATAACAAATGGATGAGCAAATGTCTGACCATATTGAAGATCTCATGACTTCAGGAGAAACATCACTGTATTGGGGAGTACAAATCAAAGACACCGCCCAAAACCTTGACATAATTGAACTCCCATTCAAAGTCAAGCACCATACGAGACCTTCTGATTTTCTTTCTTTCTTTTCGGGAACCACTGGAGCGATAAAGTTTAAGAAGGTGGCACAAGTATTGAATGAGATAAAATTCTTTTTGCCACTTTATCGTTGGAAGAGACCCTTTAAAAGCAACGCACATGGGATTGTCTTTATTCGGACATCCAAAACCATGTTGAAGCCTCCTTGACGAATGGACTTCAATCACGTCTTGCTGAAGACGATAAATTTAGCACTAGTAGGAAGGCAACCTATGCAAAATTTTTATTTTTATTTCATTTAAATTTAAATTTTTATATTTTGTGTACATATGTTGAAAAGTTTTTAATTTTATATGTTATTTTTGCAGGGAAAAACAGAGACGAAGCACTTAAGGCAAAGCAAACCAGTGAAAATGGGATTACCACGGAATAAAGTTTGACAAAATCATGAAGATAAAAATTCAATTCATCAGAGATGGCAGAGTAAGGAATCAACTCTTGAGACACATCTAAATGGATATGTTTTAAAGGTTCGTATTTTGCCAAAAAAAAAAAACCTCGCGTCGCGACACGTAAAACCCAGCGTGTCGCTACACACTGACCTAACACGTAACCCTCAATTTTTAGGGCACTGCATCGTGACACAGAAACACTGTGTGTCGCGATGCGAACGCGATATCAGGTCTTAAACCATAGGCCGACGCGTCTTCTCTTCATTTCCATTTCATCATCTTCTTTGTTTTTCTTCATTTTTCTTCACCCAAGACTCAATTTCTCTTTCAAATCACTCAACCAACTCATTAAAACTCCAAATCTTCCATTTCCCCCTTAATTTTATCTCATTTTCTTCATTTTCTCTCACAACCAAACACTCAAATCTACCACCAAATCTCACGAAATCACTCACCCACCCTCCATTTGTGCGTGAAACACTCGAATTTGAGACTCAAGCTCGCGATTTGGGTATCTTCTCTCCTTAAATCTTCATTTTTTTTTTTGTGCGAAAAAAAAGAGGTGCGATATTTACTGTTACAATTTTGAAGTTTTTGGTGTGTGTTTGTGAATTTGGATATTGATAAATTTGTAGATTTGGGGGCGAAGGTGATTTTGTGAAATTGTGAAGTGTTAAGTGTTAGGTTGTAAATTTATGAAATCTTGAAATTTTGGGGGAAATTCCGCTGAAATTTTAAAAATGGCCCCAAAAAGAACGAGAACCTCAGCGGCAGCCGGATCGAGTTTCGATGCAATAAAGTTTGTATCGGCAGCTGCTGAGCAGTGATATGAAAAAGGGAATGGGATAAAAATTCCTGATTATGGAGAGGGGTTTTGAGATTAACCCCGGATAGTTCCCGCAGATTGATAGAATCATCGCCACCAGGCACTGGCATAAGCTTTGCCAACAGCCTCACCCAGCCAGTTGTACCAATTGTCCGTGAGTTCTACGCCAATGCTTACGAGCATCAGGCGTACCACGTGTTAGTACGAGGTCAACATGTGATGTTCGATAGGACCACTATCAATAGGTATTATAGGTTCCTGATATAGAGGCAGATGAATATTCGGCAACCAGAGAGAATTTAGATATGACTCATCTCACAGAAACATTTTGCATCTCCAATGCTGCATGAGATATGAGTAACAACGAGGAATATTTAAATATGAGTTCTAGGTATATTTGACCGGTGCTTACACACGCGTATAACGCAAGCGCACGTATCGTTCAAGTAGTATAAAAAGTATCGATCCAACGAGGACTTAATATCTAATCTATTAATTTTATGAGGTTAAATGATTACTAGTATCTAACAGGTTGTTTGATTGATTTGAAAAAGTGACAATTCTAAATTTAAAAACAAGTAAATAAAATTGTTCGAAAGTAGGTTTAAGAAAATTCAATATTAAAAGCTATCTAGGGTTGTGATTTCTTCCAATATCATTTTAAGATGAAGTGGTTATTTTATAGTTGGGTAATATATTGATTTATTAAACTGAAACACTAAATTATGTAAAAGCCTCTTCCGATGGTCAACTACAAATATCCAGTATAACCCAATTGAACCATATGTTTATGTCAACCAAATTACCTGGATTCATTAAGATTAAATTCCAATTATGGCTACTTCTGCCCGACAGGTATATTCCTATCCTGTAAGGAAATCTATTAAAGGGTTATCTATCCTCAATGAAGATCGTGGGCTATTGAGTCTAAGGTCTTAAACTTAAAATCCCTATGTCTAGTTCATTTTAAGTTTACCAGTTCAATTTTATTAATGCCAGTTAATGAAAAAGCATTAAGATTAAGACTCAATAAATAAATCTTTATATTACCCAAACTATAATTTAACCCCTTATAAACCGGTGATATTGGAATTCATCACAACCCCAAATATCTAACTTAGTTACGACACATAACTAGGGTTAATAAAAACTTAAAAGTAAAAGACATAAAGTAAAAATACTGAAAAGTAATTACGGTAAAGTAAAAGCTGAAAAGTAAATTACAATAAAATAAAATGCTAAGGTAAAAGGATCAACTTTTACTACTACTAATTTAGATATCTCTCATAATATAATATATAAACTTGTGATAACATTACCAACCAGCCATATAGGCGGTAACCTGATTAAGTCAAATTAAGTCCAACAGCCATTAAGGCAGTAAAAAGATTTGTCAATGAACCTGCCATATAGGCGGTAAGAAAGTTTAATTACCAACCGACCAATCTGGCGGTATCCTTGATTAGTCAGTTTTAAACCAGATTAAAATGAATTACCAACCGACCAATATAGTGGTATCCTTTTTAAGTCAAATTTTAAATAGTGAATATATTATATTTAAGGGAGATTAATCTAAATAGAAATAGTAAAAGAATTACCTTTCACCATAGCAGGGGGAAGTTACCTCCTCATGGTGAATAGTAAGAACTGTAAAAATAAAGAAAGTAAATTACTATTATTACAGAACTTAATTAAAATTAATTACAAAACTTAAATTAAAAGACACTAGAGAGAGAAACTCCCTATTTACATCAAAGAAATGAGAGAGAATGGTACAACTGAAACTGAAATCTCGAGCTCAATTTATAGGCCTCGGTGGGCTATGGACGTCGCTACGCCAACTTCTTTTGGACGTGGCATGCTGAGGTGATGACACATGGCGATTCTGGATATGGTGATAAGGTAACACGTGGCAAGGTGGTTGGAGCTCAATTATTGTGACACGTGGTGGCTTCTGATTGGTTGGTTCAGATTCTTATCCGCCACGTGTTAGATAAAGATAAGTCAGTCAATAATTGATGCTGACGTGGCGCTGACGTGGTGACACGTGGCAAAGTGACTGTCGGCACCATAGAATTATGACACGTGGCAGGTTGTGATTGGTTGATGATGACGTGGCAATGATGTGGCAGTTTGACTCGGTCAACCGATGATGTGGATGATGACATGGCAATGACGTGGAGTGACACGTGGCGATGGCGACTGTCGGCATCGTAGGATGATGACATGTGGCACGACGCACGTTAGCAAAGTCAAACTTTTCTCAGATTCTGACACGTGGACTCGGCGCACGTTAGCACTATTCGGCGCATGTTAGGCGTCACGACGCTGAAGGTCTTGGCGTCGCGACATGGTAAATTACAAAAATGCCATTTTTTTCCAATTTTCACTGTTTTGCTCCAAATCACCTCCAGAATGTCCTGAAACTTTATTTATCTACAAAATAACACTAAACACATCAAAATATTCACAAGACTCAAGAAACTATACAAAATATTAAGTTAAATGAGTGGGAAATAGTGATAGATTTACCACTCATTGCTGTCAGGGACCCATATTACAAATGTAACTAAAGAACGAATGATCATGTTATATTGTCTACTAGAGGGTTATACCATTGATGTCGGTGGGCTGATATCGACCAATATAGCTTAGGCAGCACGTTCTATACAAAATGGCCTGTTGTATTGCAGTTTAATTACAAACCTATGCACACGGGCCAGGGTACCCATGGACCTTAGGGAAGAATCGATGCAGCCCACCACTGTATTGACCGCTCGTATCATTCAATAACTCCAAGTAGAAAGGCATGCTCATGCCCGGGCTTCCTCATTAGCACATGTACAGCCACAGAAACAACCTCAACCAGCACGAAGACCATCGCGATCTCGATCCTTATCACAACGAGTAGATCGGTCTGAATCTCGGGTCGACTACATCGCTCAACTGCTTCAGCAAATGCCACATCATCAGGGATTTAATGATGATCAGATTCCACCTTATCCAGACGACAACAGCGAGGAGGATAAGGAAGCTGAGGATTGAACAAACACGGTAACATTATTCCATTATCTTTCTTTTGTTTTGTAACGCATTGAGGACAATGATAGGTTTAGGTTTGGGGGTGAGGTTGTTTATGTTTATTTGTTTTCTCTATCATTTTTTTCGTTCTTGCATGCTTTTAATCCCTGAATGTCTTGTGACTTACATGTTTTGTGTGTTTTATTTTGTTTGCATGCTTTATTAAAAAAATAATAATAATAAATAATAATAATAAAATATATATATATATATATATATATATATATATATATATATAGTCTAATGATGAGATTGTTTGTCTTAGTAAAAAGTTGGAAAAGATAAATGCTAATTTCACTTTTATCTTATACTTTGAACCTAATATCTAGGTCAGACTCATATGCACTTAAAAAATAGTTCTGTAGCAGTTGTCATAATAAGGAATGACAAAGTGACTAGTTGAAATAATCGGTGGTTGATGAATGACTGTTTCCCTGAATATCTGTTTCTGTCCAAATTTATTTATGATGTGAGGTATGATAAAAAAAATAGAATAAATAAAAGTTCTTACATAGTAACCAGGCATCTTGCCTCGGTAAGTAGAGATTGTTCGCGTTAAACGGTAGAACTTTTAACATCTGAGATCCGAGTAATTAAGTCTGTATGGGTGTTTTAACACATAGTTCTCTAAAGCCAACTGGTTTGGGAGTCACTGGCTCAAAGCTCGCTACATGGATTAAAAATATTACGAAAAAAAATCACATACCTCACTTTGCGCAGATTGTAGTAGACATAACAATTTTAGATAGTCATGTTGGTTTGACCCATTAACTACTGAGAATTGAGACAAACTCACCTAGTTAATAACTTAGAATCAAAGTTGTTTGCAGAGCTATTCACACACACACTCAGAGTCTGATTTAGATATTTTGTTCAAAGGAATGGATTTTAACAATAGATTGCATTTTAAAGGTTCCTTTAACTTTGTTGCTAGACATTCTCTGAGGACATTGTGTATATATATCTATTATTTTCTTTTCTTTTCTTTTATTTCTATTTCGTTCTTTTCTTTTGAATTTTTGCTTTTGTGTGCATTAGATTGACGTTTGTGGGTATCGTCACTGTAAGCCCTCACGAGACTATAACTCGTCTACTAGGGACACCTAGGGGTTTAAAGGCTTGTTGCATACGCTAAATGTAACTATGATCCCTAAGAAAGTGGCTTAGTTTAATTTAGTTTCAGTTGTTTATTTTATTTTGTTTGTTTTGCTCGAGGACTAGCAAAATGTTAGGTTCGAGGGTGTGATGAGCGGAGAATATATCACTATTTACCGCCCATTTGACCTAATATTTTGTATGGTTTCTTGAGTTTTATGAATGTTTTGATGTGTTTTGTGTTATTTTACAGATAAATAAGGTTTTGGGACTCAATGGAATCAACTTGGGGCTTAAACAGCGAAAAATAGACAAAAAAGGCAAAATCATCATTTTGGCGTCGCGACGCGCTGATGTAATCATACTACCGATACGCGTCATCATGACGTCAGCCAAGGTTACTCTACTATTGACACTCATCATTGCCACATCATCGCCATGCCAGCACTTGCGTCATCATGACGTTAGCATAATCATTCACTCTGTCGACACGCGTCATTGCTTACATCAGTATGACGTCAGCATCGCGACATGTACAACTTAACGCATCACGATGCCAAACCAATAGTTCCCGCCGACACCCACGTGTCAACATCTCATCAAAACGCGTACAGGTGTCAACAATCAACGGTGCGTCGCGACACGTAAATCATTATGTGTCGCAATGCATGAACCGAAATTTTGCCTATAAATTCAAGTTGATTTCATTTAGAATTTTCATACTTTCTTTAAGGTTCTAATGAGGATCTAAGGACTGTATCTTGTTTGTTTAATTTTTTGTAATTTAAATTATGTATTTTTATTTCCTGTAATAGTAGTAGTTTATTTTATTTAAATTTCTTTTAAGTTTAGTAGTTAAATTTCCGTTGGGGAAGGGTGAAGCTTTTATTATTATAGTTTAGATTAATCTCCCTAAATTATAATATATAAATTATCTTAAAACTTGACTTAATTGGATACCACCATTTATGGTCGGTTGGACTTAATTAAATTGATTTTAACCTGACTAAACTGGATACTGCCTTTATGGTCTGTTGAAATTGATTCAAAATCTGACTTAATCAGGATACCGCCAATATGGTCGGTTGGTAATAACATGCAAACTTATATATTATAATAAGGGAGATTTCTAAATCAAGAATGGTAAAAGTGGATCCCCTAACCCCCAACATTTTATTTTTAATCTATGGAAGTGATGAAGCACAATATTCACATGTTTAATAATTGATTTAATTATATTATGGGTAATACTTTAAGTTTGTTTATTGAATCTTAAGCTTAATGCTTCTTGTTGCCTGATCACCAATAAGATTGATGGGGTAAACTTAAAATGAACTTGACAAAGGGATTTTAGGTTTCAGCCTTAGATTCAATAGCCCACGATCTCATATTGGGGCAAATGATCCTTAGGTAGATTTCCTTACAGTATAGGAATATACCTGTCGGGCGGGGATAGCCACAATTGGAACTTGAACTTAATGAATCCAGGTCACTTGGTTAGTATAGACATATGATTAATTGGGTTATTTTGGGTGTTTGTATCTGACCATCGGAAGAGGCTTTTGCATATCTTCGTGTTCCAGGTTAACAAATTGATTTATTACACATATATAAGAGAATCAATTCATCATTAGAATAATATTGTGTGGAATCACAACCCTAAATATTTATTTTCTTTATTATTAATTTCCTTTGTTTTATTTTATATTTTTATTTATTTAGCAAATCCACATTCAACCAAACAATCAAGCAATCATTCCATTCTCTCTTTAACTAGATACCTGTAAATATTTAGCATCAAAAATTAATTACTACAATAGAAATTAAGTCCTTGTGGGATCGATATTTTATACTACTTGAGCGATACGTGCGCTTGCGTGACGTGTGTGTTTACCACCGATCAGTTATGAAGAGATTGCCAATATAAACGTCGACGTGATTATATCTATAGAGATTTAACGTTTATATCTATATCTCTGGAATAATCTGGATACCTGTGACGGATAATTTACGTATGCAATGACCTCGACATGTATGGTTCAGAGAGTTTTTCCGTGTTCGTCATAATTTACAGGTGGGTAGATTATGGACACGAAATTGGATTTATTGACGGATATGCCTGAACCTAGAGAGTCTCACTAATGAAATATACTTGTAAAGCACTAGGGAAACTTTTATGAATAATACTGATTATTTATAAATCATTTAACGGTTAAACGAAAGATACATGCAAATGGACATAATGGTCATTTCTAAATTAATGTGTATTTGTATATAAATATTTGATTTTATTAAATACATATTAATTAAATGTCAAATTGTGATTTTTGACATATATCATTAATATATGTATTTTGATTATTTAATGTAAATATAATACATATATTAAAGATATTTGCATTTAATTATTTAAATATTATATGGTTAAATTAATTAAATTGAAAATATCTTAGTCATGATTAAAGTTTATAAATGGCCTTAAATGATTGGCAACACTTGGTTAATTCATTAAATGGTCTAATGATCAAATACCAAAAGTCAAGTATATCATTTACCATTTAATTAAATTGAAACAAAAAAGCAAAATATCTAAATATTCTTATTTCCAAAATTCGACCAAGTGTTGGGAGAAGTATAAATTATTTTGTTTCATTTTCTTTGATTAGGTTAAGCCACCAAAATAATTACAAAAGAAAGTTGAGAGCAAAGTTGAAAGAAAAAGGAGATAACTTAAGCCAAATATCAAGATTTTTGCAAGTATTTCTTACTTTCTTTAACTAAGAAATTGTTTCTATCATTCTTAGCTTTAACCTGTGTTGCTAGGATGTTGTCTCTACTCTTTCGTTTGTAATTAAATTTTTGGAAACTTGTTTGAAAGGTGTAAGTATGTATGATAACAAAGAAAGCATGAAATTAGTTCATTAGCTCTCTTTTGGTCATTTGATGATCAAGTTACTATTCTAGAGTTGTTAGGCCACTCATTGATGACCTATAATTGTTCTTGTGTTATTTTAAAGTGGTGAGACTTGTTTGGTGTTGTGAAAATTGAATTAAAGTGTTGAATTTATTTAATTTAATGAAATTTATTCAAATGAAGAATTTGTAAAATTAGGGTTCTTAACCCTTTCCAATTTTAGGGCTTTTCATATATGTGTTGTGTATTGATATATATATATATAATATATATATATATATATATATATATATTATATATATATATATATATATATAATATATATATATAATGTATATTAAATTTGGGATTAATTGGATTTGATCTTGTCTTGTTTTGAATAAGATTGGACCAAATTACAAATCCTGTAAAATTCTGGGCAATTTCGGCAATTAAAAAAAATTGGAATTTTTATTGCAATTTGTATTTTGATGTATTGGACATGTATAAATCATTTTTGGATTGATTTGGATTCACTTAAATATGTATTTGACAATTTGAGGACCAAAATGAACAAAATACAAAGTATTGGGATAATTCGGCAATTAAGAAGAAATTTGATTTCTTGGGTTAAAATTTCAGATTTTAAGGAGAATATCAAAATTCATTCGAAAAAATTATCAATCTTTTGACTTCTGCTCCAATAGTGCAATCTCATGATTGGTCATTTCCTTTTGAGCCAATGTGTGATGCTAGTGATTATGCAGTTGATGCAGTGCTAGGACAGATAAAGGAAGGTAAGCCGCATGTAATATATTACGCAAGTAGAACTTTAAACACTGCACAAATGAATTACACTACCACAGAAAAAGAACTATTTGTTGTAATATTTGCATTGGATAAATTTCGATCATATTTAATTGGTTCATCAACCATTGTCTATTCTGATCATGCTGCTGTTAGATATTTGATGTCCAAATAGGATCTAAAGCCAAGATTAATATGGTGGATTTTGTTGCTTCAAGAATTCAATCTCACAATCAAATACAAGAAAGAGGCAGAGAACGTGGTTATAGATCATTTATCGAGACTCACAAACAATTCACTAATTGATACAACTCCCATTAATGACTCCTTTCCCGATGAGTTTTTATTCTATGTAAACACAATGCATTGGTATGCTAATATTGTCAATTTTATTGCAACAGGAAAGATACCTCCAGACTGGAGCCAGCAAGACATGAGGAAATTTTTGACCGAAGTCAAAAGATTCTATTGGGATGATCCATATATGTTTAAGTGTTGCCCTGATAATATTTTTCGACGATGCATACCGGACAGTGAGATAAGTGGTGTTATTCATTTTTGTCATTCAGAAGCACGTGAAGGTCATTTTTCATCTAAGAAAATCGTTGCAAAAATCTTGCAGTGTAGATTTTATTGGCCCACCATTTTTAAAGATACACACGCTTTCTGCAAAACTTGCGAAAACTGTCAAAAGTTGGGATCCATTTCAAAAAGAAATATGATGCCTTTAAATCCCATCCTTGTCATCGAAATCTTTGATTATTGGGGGATAGATTTCATGGTTCAATTTCCACCATCATTTGGATTTTTATATATTTTAGTTGCAGTCAATTATGTCTCAAAATAGGTTGAGGCGATTCCTTGTCGGAACAATGATCACACAATTGTGATCAAATTTTTAAAAGAAAATATTTTAAGTCGATTTGGAATCCCTCGAGCCATTATAAGTGATCGAGGTAAACACTTTTGTAACAGACCCTTTGAGTTCTTAATGAAAAAGTATGGAGTCACACACAAATTTTCCACCTCCTATCACCCTCAGACGAATGGTCAAGTTAAACTAGCGAATAGGGAAATTAAATAAATTTTACAAAAAAATGGTTAACCCAAATCGCAAAGATTGGTCTTTTCGACTAACTGAAGCACTTTGGGCATATCGAAAAGCTTTCAAAACGTCTTTGGGATTGTCACACTATCGTCTAGTTTATGGAAAATCTTGTCATTTACTTGTAGACCTTGAGCATAAAGCATATTGGGCTATTAAAATATTCAATTCAAACCTTGAAAATGCTAGTCACGAACATAAATTACAATTAAATGAACTTGAAAGTTAAAGAATGATTCATATGAGAATACGAAAATTCTTAAAGCTAAAACTAAGGTTTTTCAAGACAATCGAATTTCACGAAAAATATTTAAAGTTGGTCAAAAGGTTTTTCTTTATAATTCTCATATTCATTTATTCCCTGGGAAATTAAAATCCAAATGGAGTGGCCTATTCATTGTATACGTTTATCCATACAGACCCATTGACATTGAGAACCCTAGGGATGGTGATGTATTTAAAGTGAATGGACAATGTCTGAAACCATTTTTGGAGTGTTCAAATTTTCAAGAGTCTTTTCTCCTTTCAAACCCAGTGTACCGTGATTGATGGAGTTTTTTTTCTTTTCTATTTAATATTTTTCTAATTTCCATTGTTCTTAGTTTTGTAGTATTTTTGTCTTTTCTTTTTATTTTCACACCCCGGTTAAGCAGCGGATAACGGTACTCCGTAACTCAAAGTTGGTTATATCAGTCTCCTAAAATTACTGATACCCTACAACTAAAGAATTGAAGAAACTCTCATAAAACTCCACAAATATTTTCCTTCTCTTCCCCAAAATGCTCTGATAAAAAATTACAAAGGCCACACATAAAGAATGAGGCTTCTTATGATTCATGGTATTCCTAGTGATATTCACTGGGTAATTGAAGCAAAAGTTCACTTGGCATGTGAGTCATCTGACTCTTTCATTTCTTACATGTCTAGTTTAGGGAAAAGCAAATATGCTAAAAAATGAAGAGCTAAACAATTAGGTGTTTGTTATAAATGTGCATGCTGCACGTGCAACACTCATTGTCGTTCTTTAGGAATGGTGTCTGATAATCGCGAAGATAAAATTCAATTCATTAGAGATGGCTTGAGTAAGGAGTCTTTAGATGATATATCATTGACTCTTGAAATGCATCCTAGTGGATATGTTCATCGTGAGATTCACAAGTTACATACACATTTTAAAAAGAAAGACAACAACATAGTCTCGGGAATCTGACTTAAAAGACTACGTTTGTCAATTTATAAGAAAATTGGATGGGAAGCCTATCCCCGATCCATAGAGGGCGTTCAAGCCGTTACTGGAGGTAAAAACCAGAGGAAGATGTGAGCGACAATCATAACTACTAGTATATATTTATTGCTTTGATTTCCTTTATTTTCAATTACTGTTTTGATTAATTCACCCTTCTAAATTTCTTTACTTTTTACTGACAGTATCTAAACTTTTTGACTATCACAATTTATTTTCATGTTCATCTAATAATTGTCATTTTATAGGTACTAGTGCTTTTATTACTCACCCCTTTTAGGATCTATAAATTCAGCTCGTCACGTCTCTCTCTTCAACACATCTAGCTAAGAGAGATAGCACAAATGGAGACAACTTCAAGACGACGAGTCACTAATATCTGTGTGTTTTGTGGAACTAACTCTCGAACTAAATCAGAATTGATGAGGCTGCAAAAGAATTGGGTAGAGTTATGGCGGCAAGAAATATGCACTTAATATATGGCGGTGGCAATCTTGGATTGATGGGGTGTGTTTCAAAGGTTGTACAAGATTGTGGCAGTCAAGTTTTGGGGATCATTCCAAAACCCTTAACAGATGAAAACATCATCGGAAAATCAAATGGAGAAGATCGATATGAGGCCTTTGGGGCCTTTGAGGACGTTCTAAGCTTCATGGGGCCTTTGGGTCGTGCAAAATGATCTGCGAGCACTGAACTTAAGGATATGCCATCTGGGGTGTCCAAGTCGCATGAGATGCGTTATGCAAAATCTATCTTAGGATGGGTTGAGCTTGTGGGTGATCGCCGGGAAGATTATATTCTGGTGGCTTCAGTGAGGTTGATGGTGGCTTCTCACAGCTTGCGGCTCAAATTGGTACCAGACCTTACGGGCTGAGCTCCCCATCTATTGAGCTTCTTGTGCTAGTAGGTCTATTTTACCTGATTAGGCCTATTCAGACTTTGAGCTCGTTTTTACCCATAACAATTGAAGGACTTAGAGATTGAATATTGGCAACCTTCATGATTATTTTTCTTTATCCTTTTTTTTATTAATTCTTTGTTGTTTATTTTATTGAACATGATTTTGTTACTTATCTTCTTCATTAAGGACTAGATCTTGTTTTAGGATTGCAATGGAACTCAGTATGAACTTTTCTTAATTGAATCTTCTATGGATTGTTTATCATTCTCTTTACTTAATGTGTTCTATTGCTTGGCCAACAATATGATAGTTGTGGTAAACCTTAATGAACTTGAAGAATAGAATTTTAATTTGGTCTTGGGAATTGATAACACGTGATCATATTCATAAAATTGATTTTTATGCAGGATAGTAATATAACTGGAGGGCATATGTAGAGTTTAGCTTAGATTAATTATCATAGAAATATAGGTAATTGAACTAAGTTGGGCGTTTCTACTCGACTATCGGAAGACATTTAGATAACTTCGTATTCTAGGTTAATAATTCATCATAGTCGATCAGTTATAAAGAGATAATAAAGATTTAAGGGAATAATGTATTTGATCCTAGGTTCTTCTTATCTTATTACCTTGTGTGTTTGAGTTTGTTATTTTTTTTTTTACTTTAGTTTATTAGTAAATAGTTCTTCCTCCATAATCATTAGTTTAATAAGGTTATGGTTGATAAATCTTTAGTATTTGACATTAATAATAATTCCTCGTGGGATGATATTTTTCTATATTATTTATATGATATGTGCTCTTGCGTGTTTTGCAAAATCATAATCAACTGGATACTAACATTTTTTTTTTTACAATTTGCACCTCACCTCAAGGTACGTACCTAGACTTTATGACTTTTTACGCCTTAATGCGCCTTGTGATTTTAACTGGATTTCCAAATGATTATTCTAAGCAAATAGCAAGCTAACAACCTTCTAGATGTGATTTTTTTTATCTGTAATGGCAGAGGCACTTGGATTTGAATGCTTGCCACAAAGGCACTACACATGTATAGTTTTTCTTCTCCAAGTTAATGAGGATCCAAATGAGACCAAAAGGGTTCAAATAAATTTCTTGTTCAAGTCTCTGGTATTCACCTAATCACCATCCAACGGTTAATGGATGATGATTTCAGATGTTTTGGGGTCTACTGATCATGGTGAAGAAGAAACTACATTGTCACTCCAAATAAAAAATATATTGAGGGATGTATGCTCACTATTCAATCAATAACAATAAATTCTCTTCAAAGAAAAGAAACCTCTTCTTCAAGTAAGAGTCTCTATACAAATGAAGATATGTTGTTTCTGAATAGAACTTTTCTCTCTGCTGGTGCTGAGTCAACTTCAAGTTAAATGGCTATTAGAAGCTCCTAAAGCTGGTGATTCAAAATGGCTTCTGACCGGCGTAAACACACACGTATAACGCAAGCGCACGTATCGTTCAAGTAGTATAAAAATGTCGATCCCACGAGGACTTAATTCCTACTGTTGTTATTAATTATTGATACTATTTATTTACAAGTATCTAACTATAGGGAGAAGGGAATTGATTGCTTTTGGTTGGTTGAATGTGGTTTTGCAAAATAAAATAAAAACAGACTCAAAAGAAAATACTAAGGAAAATAAAAGAAAAGACTCAAGGATCTAGGGTCGTGACTCCACACAATATTATTATAAAGATGAATTGATTCTCTTATCTATGTGTAATAAATTAATTTGCTAACCTGGAACACGAAAATATGCAAAAGCCTATGTCGATGGTCAGACGCAAATACCCAATATAACCCAATTGAACCATATGTCTATGTCAACCAAATTACCTGGATTCATTAAGATTAAGTTCCAATTATGGCTACCCCCGCCCGACAGGTACATGTCTATCATGTAAGGAAATCTATTAAAGGGTTATCTATCCTCAAGGAAGATCGTGGGCTATTGAATCTAAGGCTGAAACCTAAAATCCCTATGTCTAGTTCATTTTAAGTTTACCATATCAATCTTATGGTGATCAGACAACAATAAGCATTAAGCTTAAGACTCAATAAACAAACTAAAGAATTACCCATAAAAAGAAAATCAATTATTAAGTGTGGATATTGTGTTTCATCAATTCCCTAGAATAAAAATAAAATGATGGGGTTAGAGGATCCACATTTAATATTTTTATCTAGGAATCTCACTTATTATAATATATAAATTATTTTATGTTCTGCTTTCTCAGGAATTAATAATGTTAAACATTTAAAACCTGCCATATAGGCGGTAATCCATTTAGTCCAACTACACCAGCCATATAGGCGGTAAAGTAATTTATATTTAACCCGACCATATAGGCGGTAATAAAGTCTGACATTAATTAATCAGGTTAAATTATAATTTATAAATTATAGTTAAGTGAGATTTACCTAGATAATTATATTAAATGTTTCACATTTTACCCCAGCGGAAATTTAACTACAAAACTTAAAGTAAAGAAATAAAAAGCTGTAATAAAAACTAAAAATAAAAATACATAATTTTATTATTACAAAACTAGATGCTTCCTATGAAATCAGGGAAAAAATCCCAAGGAAAGCACAAGAGAAACGAATGCTGAAGGCCTGAATTTATAGGCAAATTCTGAGTCTGGCGTCGCGACGCCAACTTCCTTCTTGCGTCGCGACGCTGGCTCTATTGACTTGTTCCACGCGGCTTGACTTGTTGACTATTGACGCGTATTTCGTCGGCCCAATAGGATTTCGACACGTGGCACGCGGTAAGATTTGGTCCAATGGCATCTTGACACGTGGCAGAAGATGATTCACCGATGATTCGGTCCATTCAGAAGGTGACACGTGTCACGCGGAGTGTCGGCACCATAGAATCACGACACGTGTCCAGGCCCATTTTAGCATGATCGATTCTGATGATGACACGTGTCACGGCGCACGTTAGCATGATCGGCGTACGTTAGCATCCGACGCATTTTAGCAAATTTCTTCTGACTGGTCCACGTGTCCGGCACAAGTTAGCAGGCGGCGCATGTTAGACGCCGCGACGCAGAAGGCTTGCGCGTCGCGACGCGGCCAAATTACAAAAATGCATTTTTCGTCCTTTTTCACTGTTTTGGCCCCAAATTGCTTCCAATGCTTTCCAAACTTTATTTATCTGCAAAATAACAATAAAACACATCAAAACGTTCACAAAACCCGAGAAACTATACAAAATATTAGGTTAAATGAGTGGAAAATAGTGATATAATTACCACTCATCACACCCCCAAACCTAACATTTTGCTAGTCCTCGAGCAAAACATAAAATATCACAAAAATAAAATTAACTAAGCCACTTTCTTATGGATCACGGTTGCATTTAGCGTATGCAACAAGCCTTTAAACCCCTAGGTGTCCCTAGTGGATGAGTTGTAGTCTCGTGAGGGTTTACAGCAATGATACCCACAAACATTTTACAAAAGTAAAAAGAAAGTGAAACTAATGCACACAAAAGCAAAAAGACAAGCGAAAAGAGAATAAAGAAGTTAGTAACTAATCAGGTGAAATTTCTACTCCAAGTTACTAGTTGTTTTCTTTCTTTCTATATTATCGAATAAGTAATTCTTCGATTACATTTAGCGTCAAAATACAATAGTCGACGCTAAATGTAATACATCTAGCGTCGAAATACAATAGTCGACGCCAAATGTCTTACATTTAGCGTCGAACAATAATCGACGCTAAATGTAAGACATCTAGCGTCGAAGAATAATTGACGCTAAATGTCTTACATTTAGCGTCGATTATTGTATTTCGACGCTAGATGTCTTACATTTAGCGTCGACTATTGTTTTTCAACGCTAAATGTCTACCATTAAAAATAATAATTAAAAATAAATATATCATAGTTATATTATTAATCATTACGTTAATATTTCAACCATATCTAAAGAGTAATTAAAATCAACAACCATACATTATAATCCATAAAATTATTCATCAATCACAAAATACTGTAGCTTCATAATTAATCACTATTATCGTCGGTATTTGAGGATTCGTGACTGGAATCGAAGTCATCTTCAGTGTCAAATTGTTCTTCACTTGCTACTTCAACGCTCACTTCAGAATGAGGAATTAGCTCAACGTCTGTACTAGCTCGAGTTAATGTGATATTTTCAGGAACGTTGACAGTTGGTCCAAAAAATATATGTTCAGGAACTTCAAAATTGCCGGAGACTTCTTGTGTTTCATCTGATATGTCAACTCTATCTTTCTTCTGCGTGTCCCAAATGGCCCTATGTTGTAACTTTTCTACCACCATCCATCCAGTTCCTAACTTAGGATCAGGTATATATATCACTGAACGTGCTTGCGTACAAAAAATGTATGGATCATTCTGTACTAACAACGTTGAACATTAATTGACGTGAGATGATTACTAACTTGAATTCTCCTCTTTCTGGCATTTGTGTCAAACCACTTACATTGGAATAGCACAATATGTCGTCTGGGTCGATATATCAACTCAATGACTGATTGCAATACGTCGTAGAAGTCAATTACATCTGAGCGTGTTCTCCTTGGACTACAATTCCAGAATTTTGAGTCACATGAGTAACATCTCGCTGCTCGGTATGAAATCTAACTCTGTTGACAATACATCCACTGTACTCATAAGCCTTCTTTTGAGGCCCATAAGCCAAAGAAACCAACGAGGATTGCGAGTCTAATTGACCATTTTGCACTTGATTGTTAATCTGACAATGAAATATATGTGTTAATATAACAAACTGAAATGTCTAATGTTAGGATCAAAATAAATATAAAATTTTCTAACTTACAGTTGTCTCAAACCATTTAGGAAATTCTTTTTTGTGGGTTTCATCAACATTATGGTCACCATCATATTGTAGCATTGTTAGATGTTGCCTACAATAAATTATCACGGTTAATGTATGGCAAAAATACAGTAATGATGCACCAGAAAAACTTACGTTAAATACGGTTGCACTTCATCACAATTACTCAATATAAACCAATGCGCACGTTGAACTTCCTGAAGGGTTAGTAATTGACACCTACTGCCCCAAATGGTCTGTAATTTTGATGGAACACTGTGATCTCTTGGTTATTACTTGCATCTCCATCATAGTTTCGTGGCCGACGATTAAAATGAGTTTCAATATTCTGCATGTACATCGAACAAAATGTTATTGCTTCACTTATTATAACAGCTTCAGCTATTGAACCTTCAGGGCGTGCCTTGTTTTTCACATATTGTTTGTAATCTCCCAAAGCTCTGCAGATATGACAACAAGTTTGCATTAAGACTAAATTCTATGCACATAAAAACGGTTACAAATTTTCTTATATTAAAACTAATGTATATATATATATAGTACCTCTCAATGGGATACATCCATCTGTAATGGACAGGACCTCCCTTTCTAGCTTCAGCCGGTAAATGCACAGCCAGATGTACCATGACATCAAATAAAGCGGGTGGCAAAATTCGCTCCAGCTTGCATAGGATTATCACGATTCCTCGCTCAAGGTCGTCAATAACAGATGTGCTTAATGTCCTCTGACATAATTGTTTAAAGAAGCCACATAGATCAAGTACGACGTCGCATACATTCGGGGGGAGATAAGGTCGAATGCCAACAGGAAGGAGAATCTCGAGCAGCACATGACAATCGTGACTCTTTAATCCCGTTATTGTATCATCTCTGACCCAACGCCCAATATTGGATGCATAATTATCAGGGAATTTAACCATTTTCAGCCAATCACAGAATGATTTTCTCTCCGATTGATTGAGCACATAACTAGCAGGAGGCTTAATAAAACCTCGAGAGGCGACTTGTAAATGCAATTCACTGCGAATTCTAAGATCTTGTAGGTCCAATCTAGCATTTACAGTGTCTTTTGTTACCCGGAATATTGAATAGTGTACCAACTAAACTCTCACAAATATTTTTCTCTATATGCATTACATCCAAATTATGTCGCAAACTCAGAGTCCCCCAATATTCTAACTCAAAGAAAATACTCTTTCCTGTCCAATTCAACTCTTCAGGTAACCGTTTTCGATTTTTATCTCTATTATTAGGATGTTTACCTGGTGTGTTGTCTTTGAGATGTTGATGTTGGCAAAGTATGTCAAATGCAGACAATCGACTGGGCTTACTCTGAGGTTCATGTTGCCCGTTAAATAATTTACTCCTCCGCCAAGGATGACTCGACTCAAGAAATCTCGTGTGCCCCGTGTATCCGATTTTATTCCGTAATCGTTAAGAAGGTGTATGACCCGCACAAACTGGACATGCCATGTATCCCTTAGTGCTCCATCCAGATAATAAACCATAGGCTGGAAAATCATTAATGGTCCATAATAATGCAGCATGCATCTGAAAATACTGCTCTGAAGCTGCATCATAGGTATGCACACCCACATTCCATAATGTTTGTAACTCCTCGATCAATGGTCTCAAGTAAATATTTATATCTTTACCAGGTGAACGTGGACGAGGGATAAGCAATGACATAAACATGAACGGATCCTTCATACATTTCCATGGAGGTAAGTTATATGGAATGACAATAACGGGCCAGATGCTATAAGAGTTGTACATATTCCCAAATGGGTTAAAACCATCAGAGGCAAGACCTAACCTGACATTACGGGGGTCCTCAGCGAAACGGGGGTACATGTCATCAAATTCCTTCCATTCGGTTCCGTCCGCAGGATGTCTAAGTATGCCCTCCGCACCGATCCTCTTTTCATGATGCCACATCATATCAGTCGCTGTGTGTCGTGACATGAACAATCTCTGCAGCCTGGGCGTTAAAGGGAAATATCGCAATATCTTTTGAGGCACTTTCTTCCCCATACCACGGACTTTGTACCGACTTTCACCACATATCGGATAATGTTCAAGTGATTCATACTCGGCACGAAATAATACACAATCAAACTTACAAGCATGAATGGATTCATACCCCATTCCCAGATCACGCAACATTTTCTTTGCCTCGTAGTACGACTTAGGCAATTCGCTTCCAACCGGTAACATTTGGGCCAGTAACTCTAACATCATATCGATACTTTTGTTGGTCATTCTGTTGATCACTTTAATGTGTAATAATTTCACAACGAAATTCAAGATCGACATTCCAGCACCTTCGAATGGAATTTTTTTTGCCTCATCAAGTAGTTCACTAAATAAATTTTGATCATTTCCACTTAACACTGGCATGTCACCACTAACACTATGACCAAGTTGTGGACCTTGTAAGTCATGCAAAATATCGGTGATCTCATCGTTTGCAGGTTGATTGTAACTACTGCTCCCTTCGCCGAAATCAAAAAACCGTGACTGAGAATGATACTGCTCACCGTGATAAATCCACGTACGGTAAGTTGGTGATATTCCTGGCATGTATAAATGATTATGAACTTCATCTAACCGCTTCCTTTTCCTATTCAAACAATTTGCACATGGACAACGAACACGACCTTCTGCATCAATGTGTTGCTTTGCGACTTCCATAAACTCAGACACTCCATTACGATATTCAACACTCAATCTATCCAGAGAGCTCATCCAATTTCTATCCATTTCAGCAGAATACCTAAATATAATAATATAATATTAGATATCATTTTACAGTAATCAACATTACTAATTCAGTAATACTTTATTTAAGCATATATATATATATATATATTTGGTTGATAAATTAAATAGTTTACAAAAAAATTATATTTATTATTAATATACTTACTCTACATATATGAATCATAAATCACTAACAAACACATAATAAAACAACATATATAATCATAAAAATTGAAAATAATAAAGAAATATGAAAGAAGAATTACCTTATCGGAAATTGATTACAATTTTATTGAAAATTTTTAGGAGAGATGTGAGGCTGTAGAGGAGAAATTCTCAGATTTCAGAGGATGAAAATGAAGAGAATGAGAGAAAAAACAGAGGGGGAGAAGGGTTGGTGGCAATCTGCATTTTAATCTATCTTTAGCGTCGAATATTCAAATTCGACGCTAATTGTTACCGTTTTTAGCGTCGAAACGGGTTTTTTCGACGCTAAATATCAAAAAATTAGCGTCGACTTTAATTTAGACGCTAAAGAATCAATGATTTGTCGGTGGAAACTTCATAAACCTTTAGCGACGCAATATATTGGACGCTAAAAGTATATTTTTGGCGTCGACTCCGTTTTTTGACGCTAAAAGTGTAATATTTGGCGCCAAAAATTATTGCAATAATAGAATTATTCCGCGTCGAATATTATTCGACGCTAAAGTACTGATTTTAGCGTCGAAAAAAGCTGTCGACGCTAAAAAATTAATATTCGGCGTCGAAGTTTTATTCCGTCGCTAAAAATATGACATATAGCGTCGAAAATGATATTCGACGCTAAAACTCACTTTTAGCGTCGAATACTGTTTCGACGCTAAATATTTGGACGCTAAAAGCCATAATCTTGTAGTGTTCGGTCGGATTCTTCAGATCCGTACAAAGATAACCTCATCAGGTCGTGATCTTCATATCGACATAGTTGACCTCCTCAGCGGGGTACTCAACACACGGAGTATGACTCAATCCACACTTCAATGTGATCGGGTCAGGACTACCATTACTTCATCCTCCAAAACCCTCCTCGGGTAGATCACATCACTGCATACCATAGTCAAGTCCTTCTCCCAATCTTGCTCTTGCTTTTGGGCCCTTGAGCTTATCTAACCATCTTGGTCGGGTATTTTAATAAAAAAGGCTCAGATCCTCAAGCTTTGACCCTCCTCGGGGTGAGTGCCTCATTGCATACTTGGGTCATGGTCCCTTTCTCCATTCTGCCTCGTGCTTTTGAATCCTCGGGCTTCGCAAAACCACCTCCGTCAGGTAGTACAACATCATGCTCTAATCTTCATCGAGATAAGTGTTGTAAAAAATCACCATCAACAATTATCATTAGATTAATTAGATTAAGATTTATATTTGTTATTAGTATCAGGAGTCTAGATTTGGTTAAAGGGTTGCTTTACTTTATATGCTATTTCTATCGTTATTCATTAGCTAACTAATATATAGGAGATAGAGTTTCAATTTAATCTATGTATTAACTTGATGTTATTTGTATTCTCCTGAGGAGTTGAATGATTCATTCATAAATTTATAAACAACTTGTGGTCTATCGATTATCGATCATTTTGCACGTATTAGATATTTAATTTTTTATTTTTTTTATCAAAAACCACTTAATTGGTGTGTAAAATTTTTAATTTTAATTTTATGATTGGGACCACTTTATTAGTATGAAGAAATGTCTTCTTTCGTTTGTTCTCATAAATATATGAGACCTATCAATAGCCCAACTAGAATTTTTAAAATTTTTGAAATTTATTTAATGACACTATAATGATTTTATAAAACCAAATAAAGATATATATATATATTTTTTTTTTTTTTTAAGGGGAGTTGATTACATAAATTTTTGACTACTGGGAATCATTGTAAAACCATTTAAGGCAATATATACCTATGAATTATGATTGCTCATAAAGTTCAAATTTCAGCTCTTTGACATCACTTCTTATTGGACATGAGTTAGCTACCATTATTTGTCCAAGTTAAAATTTTTTTATTTTTGAAAGATCCTAAGCTTTAGACCACCAAGTCACGCTCCTTGGGAAACATTATATTAATATTACAAGTAAATTTTAAACTATTTACTAAATATTTTTGTTGGCAAAAGCAAAAGAACGTTGTTTGCTCACAAGCATTTGCAATCCACAAACATCCTTAAACCAAATGAGTGAAGCACAAAACCTCAGCAGATAATGCTGATGGATTGGACTCAAACAAAGCTCAAAAGAGCACACATATATATTGGTTATTGCTCAAAATTAAGTCATTTTCTTTTTAGGAGGTGAACCAATGGGTCGACAGTGGACCCAAAAGGTTCATGACATTGACTAAAGTAGGGATGACAATGTGCCTGGTTTGGGGCGGGGATCTAATTCGAATCTGAATTAGGAAGAAATTCCTGAATTTATCCTGAAACCAATTAGTCCCTAATGAGGAAATTCCTCATTATCTCTGAATGGAGATGGGTAATAAATGGGGATCCGATCCTCAATCATTTATTGTAATTAATTGAAGTTAATTTAAACTGAAACGAATAATTAATATAATTTTAAAATTATTGACTATTTTTTTAATCATATGCATACATATATATATATTTTTAATTTTTAGAAATTAAAATAATTTAAAATTTTAACATATAATTCGGGTCGAGGTCGGGGCCTAATTCGATCGAGCCCTAAACCAAACCCGATAAATTTTTTATATGTTTTGAGATCTCGAACCCACCCTAATCAGATGAATCCTCATAAGATCCCAAACCTGTGAGAATTTTTACCATCCTGGACCAACAATTGGTCCCATTTCAACTACTAACCAAATATTTAGATAATTTAGTTTTTGTCGTATGTCAATATCATAATGGATCAAAGCCTAGTCAAATTTTGCGGTTGATGATTATATAAACTATTTTGTTCGGCAAGAGGGGAACCTATTGAGTGGATCGGATCACAGTTTTTGAATAAGATTGATTGTAAATGACAAGTTGCAACCAAAATTATTATAAAGGATCGGCGGAATTTCATAATAAAAGATTGAGACATTTTATGCCATTGTTATTTGAAAATTTTCAATTAATAATTTTTACAATCAATTTAATAAAAATATAATAAGAAATAATTCACGAGAGAGAGAGAGAGATAAATAGGGTAGCTTAATAAGAAATATTTTATCTATTAAGTTGCTTATTATCACCCTTGTAGTGTAATAATGTTAAAATCATTCTAATATTTCTCTAGCAGATCACATCATTCTTAAATCAGAATCCTCATCATTAATTAGGGATGACGATTTCCAATTCGATTTGGTTTTTCATCTTTCCGAACTTATTCCGATATAAACCGAACCAATATTAGACCAGTTTAGTTTAAGCATTTTAAACAAAACTGAAATTTATATGTTAGTTTTTGAATAACTAACTAAAAAATCTTATTGATCAGTTTAGTGGGATTTATCGTTTCGGCTGGTTCATTGGTTTTCTGTACCTAATCATTTATAATCAAAATTTGATATTATAACTACGTTTTATCTCCAAATTAACTCCATAATCGTTATTATTAAGATAAATACACATAATATACACTAATAAAAGTCCATGCACGCACGTAAATATTAAGATAAAACGTGAAGTACAAGAGAAAGCAAGAGAAACACACTTTTGGCTAACAGTACATTAGAATTGATTTTCAAGTATTTAAAAAAAAAAGTCATTTAAATTCAAGTTTTAGAAGATAAGTAATTAAAAATATATTTAAACTTCTCCAACTACTCTTATCCTAAAAAAAGAAAAAAAGAAAAGAAAAGAAAAAGAAGAAGAAGATAAATGCAAGAGAAACTCGCTTTTGTTTTCACAAAAATAATTCCTTGATTATTTTTAATTACCCTTCTTAGTTTGGTATAAAACCAAAATAGTCCAAGCCATCACTTACTATCAAACCAGGTTTTTTCGATTTTGGTTCCCATTTCTAGAACCGGAACTATCGATTTCTGAAATCAGAGGTTTCCGAAGGGTTTCGGTTTCGGTTCGGGACCGAACCGCGGCCGGGCTTATTTATGATTTATTTTTGAATTATGAAATAGTTCAACCAATATATTTTTAAATGACTTAAATTTATTTTGAGAAAAATTATATATTATTTGGGGTTAGGGGCTCCTTAGGAATCCCCTTATTATTCGGGGATAATCGTCTCCTCCTCTGAAATAATTATGAGGAGACAAGGAGGAAAAAATGACATTTATATATTATCGGGAATAAATACAGAGATATCGATCTCATTCTCTTCCCTTCCATCCTCATTGTCATCCCTAATGAAGATACACAATTATTATAAAAGCATAATTATGGGTGTTTTTTTTTAAGGGAGTTTTCTAGCAAAACATGATTGGCTTATTGAATAGTTTTGAAAATGAAGTGAGGTTAGGTGGGGAAGAAATGCAAATGCAAATGCAAATGCAGATGTAAATGCTTTTGTTTTTTCATTTTCATTTTGTTAACTTAGTTGAGGGGACTTGCAAAAAAAAAAAAAAAAACACTTTGCAAAAAGCCATTTTCTTTAGCTTTTAATTCTCTTTATCCTTAATTTATTGATTTCTGAAAGTAATAGATATGCTTGGACCCGTATAGAATGAGATCTCAAATGAAGAAATCTTAAGAGAATAATTCTAATATCCAAAAAAAAATGTCGTCTCCAACTATCGTTCATGTATGATTCATATTAGATTTGACGTTGGTTGATATGGATAGGAATTAAAGTATGTTTTAATTCCATTGAAAATTTGCTTTCATCACGCGTAATATTTTTAACCATCGGAAGTAATTTTTTTCGTCTTTATTGAGTACTAAAAGAATGTTTAAATGCATCATAAATGAAGTAATTATACTGCAAAATGAGTATAAACTTTCGAGTCCAATCAAATTAACAAAAAATAATAATATATTAAAATAGATTAAGTGGATTAAAAGACATGGCAAACGGATTGGCCAATAGTTTATAATTAATTTACACTAAATTTATTAATTCCATGTTGAGGAAATCATTAACCCTTTGGCTGTTTATGATTTAAATCTCTCAAGAAATATCAATTCACACAAATATTAAAGGGAATAATTCATTAATTTTATCATACATGAGTTATTTTCTTCTTTTTATTATTGGCCATTTGTTATAAATTAGATGGTCTCATACACTTGTCTTTGATGTTTTAGCTTATCCCACATTGATTATGGATAATAATATTAACATAAACCTATCTCTATAAATAGAGAGTAAATCTTGTATAATTGATTCATTCTAAAAATCAATAAGAAGAAAAGCGTGCAGCTTTACAAGGTATTATTTTCTTCATTTTATCTCTTATTTTATAACACGTTATCAGCACGATTTGCTTCTATTTTAATTTTTCTTTTAACAAAAATAAGCAAAAGTGAAATGCATCGGCCTGAAGCCAAATGATACGCCTGAAGCCAATTTCATATGGCAGCTTTAAGCCATTCATTAAGTCATTCAATACCCAACTCTCAGATTCAAATTCAATATGGCCTGAAGCCTTTGTTTTGATATTTTGATGACTTTGA
This sequence comes from Zanthoxylum bungeanum, assembly GCA_019454045.1. NCBI lineage: Eukaryota > Viridiplantae > Streptophyta > Magnoliopsida > Sapindales > Rutaceae > Zanthoxylum > Zanthoxylum bungeanum. The sequence goes on along the minus strand of SKCR01051684.1, from coordinate 71,557 downwards.
ATCATAAAAGTCAATTGATTCTTATATCTGAAGCTTGAATTCATGATTGACCTGCAGCATGATCAAGCCTGAAGCATGATCAATCCATGCGGCCATGAGGATATTTTTTTTTCTTTTTTCTATTGAGTCTGCAGGAACGATTGTGTGTCCTGTTGATCTTTTGATGTTTGATTTTTTGATGTTTATGATATTATTTAGTGTTAATTATTGGTTATTTTGCCGTTATTGTTATGCTTTGATTGCTAAAAAAAAGGGACTGAATTTTGCCATTCATCATAAACAAGCAAGATCATGATGATTAATTACATCATCTTACTGGCCGTGTTATCATGATCATAGGCTGCATATCATCTTACGGCCAGAAGCCATTCGATAAATTAGATGCATATGTAAATGATGATCAAATGCGCCGATTCATCACCATCAAGTTTAAATCAAGCCTGAAGCTTTAGATGTTTATCAAATGATGATCAAATGCGCCGATGCATTATGATTTAAGTTTTTCTTAAAAAAAAATGATGATCAAAAGCCAAATCCATCGGCCTAGAGCCATGAAATTAGATCATGATAACATGATTATCATGATATACGACATTGATCAATAAAGTCTAATTATGGTTGAATCATCATCCATCACCATGAGAATAAGGCCAGAAGCCGAATTAATTCTTGTGTAATTGATTTACAAATAGAAAAGAGACACAACCAAGTCAATTGATTCATCATGCAATTACAAGAATTAATTTATGTGTCTAATTAATAAGGCCTGAAGCCTTTGGTTTATGATTGAAATTCATAATCCTGTTGGCTAAATTCCCGAACGGAATATGTTCTTCTTCCTGTTGTTAGCTTGGTGTGGGAACACAGGAAACCTGGGCGACGCTTTTCTGTCCTAGGCTCGCGGCCTAGTTGGGAGTACGGAGTAGCCACGGGGGACTAAACCAGAGAGTAATGGAGTCGCCACCCGGTGTGAACCGGGAAAATGAGATTTAAGGCCGCACTCACCCCTCGCAAGGGAAGACCTCAAACCGTTGGGTTCGAAATGGTCCCTTACTTATGTCACTTGTAATAAAAGGATTTATGTGATAATTTAACCAGGCTTAAATAACATTTATTTCCAAAGATATCATGCTTCTAAATTCATGTGCATACATCAACAAGTTCATCACAACATGCAACATCACATGGAAATCTCATGAACATATTTCAATCCTATGATATGGAAAACTAAGAACAAATAATCATGCTTGAGTACTATCTCATGAACCTATTAACCAAATAACATGCTAACAGCCTAATCATGCTTGAATACAAATAATACAGTTGGCTATATAACACAAGAAAGATCAACCAAGAGGCAATTATGCATGAATATGATAAGACAGACTCAGTTCAGTGTGTGCGCGTTCGTGTAGCGTTCGCAAACGCGTTCGAACGGAAATGAAACAGAAGGTTCGCGTTCGTATGGCGTTTGATAACGCGTTCGAACGGAAATGAAACAGAATGCTCGCGTTCGTATGGCGTTTGATAACGCGTTCGAACGGAAATGAAACAGAATGCTCACGTTCGTATGGCGTTAGTGAACGCGTTCGAACGTAAATGAGACCTGATGCATGATAAGGTAAAAATGTTTGCGCGTTCGAGTTGCGTTCGTAAACGCGTTCGAACGGGAACAGACCTGATGCATGAAATGGGACGCAATACATAAACAACAAAATAAAGGGGCGCGGCGAAGTACTGCCGTAAAGGTGGCCTTTTGAGGGCTCTTGATCTCTCAAAGAGAGGACCTTTAGACCAACATACTAAGCCCATGCGCGTCACATCACATCATGCATACAAACATAAAGACAATCATATTATTCTAAGTATGTCCGATTGAACGTGTCTTGCATCCAACCGAACACACATCAACCGGCGCGGCAAAGCATCGTGGTAAAGGGCTTTAGCCCCTCCCCATAGGGGATCTCACATCGCACTTACTAAACCCATGCGCTCGGTTGAATCATGCATACGAAAATAAAGACAATCGTATCAAACTAGGTATGCTCGATTGAACGTATCTCGCGTTCAACCGAACACACATCAATCGGTGCGGCAAAGCGTCGTGGTGAAGGATTTTAACCCCTCCAATTAGGGAACCTTTCATCGCACTTACTAAGCCCATGCACTCGATCATATCATACGGGAATAAGCAACATACCGGATTTAAATGACAAGAAATAAATAAACCAAAGCAACGCCACACAAGAGAAGGTGCCGTTTACTCAAGTGGTACGTGGAGTTGTGTCCATGTACAGACCGCACTACCGTCCATTCGGATTCGGCTACGGAATTTACGTCTGGGTTTCCATCCTATATACCACAAGAGACGACACTCTTCCATTTCATTCAAGCCACAACATGCTTCCATAAACGACTCTCATGCGAATAGAATTCAATAATAATAATAAAAAAACGAATATAAACTAATGAAAATGTACCCTCAGGTCTAACCTTTTAAATCATCTCTCGGATGTACGGTACACGATCGTCGGAAAGGTGGATGCTCCGCAACTCTCCCGGTTCACTGGTTCACTGTCCTCGTTCGTTGTTCGGCCACTCAAGCTACTGTTCCGACTCCGTTTTGCTGCTGTTTCCTTCCTGTGGTTTTGCTGCCGTTTCCTCTGTGTCCTCTGCTTACTGTTTGTGGACTGTTTTGGTGTTCTTGGTGGACTGTTCTGTGTTTCTTTTTGGTGTGGTTTGTGTGGTTATTTCAAGGATTGTAAGTGCCTTTTATGTTACTGTTTTAAGGGATTTTAGGGACTGTTTTGGGAGTGATTTAGGCTGCTGTGTTTTTTATGTGATTTCCGGTGATGTGTGGGGTTTAAAGGGGGTGATTTCCGGTGGTGATTAGGGTGGTTTATGCTTATAGTTTCGGTGATGTGAGGGTAAGGATGAAGGGAGTGATTTTTGTGATGTCTAGTATTTCTTACTATGATTTTTATGTGAATTCTACGTCTGAGCTAGAGAGGTTCGAGTGGAGGGATGGCTAGGTTTGGGGTTGTTTTCTTTTCTCTTGTGATTTGTGTGAGTTGTATGTGTTTTCTGTGTATGAGCTAGCTAGGGGACTAAAGACTAGGGTCTAGGGACTAGGGTTGAGAAGGTTGGTGAAGGGTTCTTTTTATAGACAAAAGGGTTGGGCTTGACAAGGAAAGGGATTTGGCTAATTAAAGATGGATTTGATTTGGTTTGGTTAAGGGAAGTCAAAGATTGAGGGGGGGACAAATCTGGCTAGATAGGGAAGGTTGAATATTTGATTGGCTTGGATTAGGAATACAATATTTTAAGTTTGGGAATAATCTTATTAGATTGGGAATATAATTGGTTGATTGATTTTAATTAGGCATGATTATATTTTGATTTAGTATGTGATTTGTTTAGTTTATGCATGATTTTAGTTTAAGTTGGTATTGTTTATTTTATGTTTGGTATATGTTTTATTTAATTATTTAATTATTTAATTATTATCTTATTTAGTTAATGTTTTAATTAATATTTATTTATTTAAATTGGGATGTGTTTTTATGGGCTTTGGGGGGGCTAATTGGGCTGGATGTGAGGCTAGCAGCAAAACCAGAATTACCGACACCGTTCGAACGCTTCCTCGAACGCGGCACGAACGCCCGCAATTCGTTTGACGTTCGAACGTAAAAAAATGAACGCAGCACGAACGAAAACAGTGAACCTTGTTTATTCTAAATTTCCCCTTCCGATGTCCGTTTCCCGTGACCTCCGTGACTTAAAAGGTAGTGCCTCCAAATGAGACTCGTCATAGGGACTAATATGCAAGAATGCAGTGCCTACAGTCGCCCCCACTTTGATGGGACTTGTGTAATGTGCAACAGTGACAATCCTATCAAAGTTATGCAATGCATTTTCACTTACCTGGCTCGCCAACTGCCACTTGACTTTCCATGTTTTGAGTTGATTTAGGTGGTGAGGTGCTGCGACCCCTGGTTCATTCCCGAACCGTGCTCTATTTTTAGAGCGCCATTTTCGGCATCTTTCGTGTACTGTATTGAGATGAGGCTTTATTCCTCCGAGCTTTATTCCCGAACTGTTGAGATGAGGCATTATTCCTCCGAGCTTTATTCCCGAACTGCTTACTGTGTAGAGATAGTGCTTTATTCCATGATTGTTTGGACTGTGGGCTTTATCCCGAACTGTATTGAGATGAGGCTATATTCCCCTGTACTTTGTTCCCAAACTGTTGCGATGAGGCTTTATTCCTCCCGAGCTTTATTCCCGAACTGTACGGACATGAGGTTTTCTTCCCCTTGAGCTTTGTTCTCAAACTATACTGATATGAGGCTTTCTTCCCCTTGAGCTTTATTCCCGAACTGTACTGACATGAGGCTTTCTTCCCCTTGAGCTTTGTTCTCAAACTATACTGATATGAGGCTTTCTTCCCCTTGAGCTTTGTTCTCAAACTATACTGACGTGAGGCTTTCTTCCCCTTGAGCTTTGTTCTCAAACTATACTGACGTGAGGCTTTCTTCCCCTTGAGCTTTGTTCTCAAACTATACTGACGTGAGGCTTTCTTCCCCTTGAGCTTTGTTCTCAAACTTATACTGACGTGAGGCTTTCTTCCCCTTGAGCTTTATTCTCTGATCTGAGCTGACTGTGGCTTTGTTCCTGAACTGTATTGAATGCATGCTTTCTTCCTGAACTGAACTGAATGTAGGCTTTCTTCCTGAACTGAACTGAATGTAGGCTTTCTTCCTGAACTGTATTGAATGTAGGCTTTCTTCCTGAACTGAACTGAATGTAGGCTTTCTTCCTGAACTGTATTGAGTGTATGCTTTCTTCCTGAACTGAACTGAATGTAGGCTTTCTTCCTGAACTGTATTGAGTGTATGCTTTCTTCCTGAACTGAACTGAATGTAGGCTTTCTTCCTGAACTGAACTGAATGTAGGCTTTCTTCCTGAACTGAACTGAATGTAGGCTTTCTTCCTGAACTGAACTGAATGTAGGCTTTCTTCATGAACTGAACTGAATGTAGGCTTTCTTCCTGAACTGATATGGGCCTTGCCCTCGATCTGATACTGATATGGGCCTCGCCCCCAAACTGATGCAGATGTGGGTCCCCCCTAAACTGATGCTGATGTGGGCCTCGCCCCCAAGCTGATACTGATGTGGGCCTCGGCCCTAAGCTGATACTGATGCTAATATTGATGCTTCTGACTGGCTTTCATCTGCCGCTTTCTCTCTTTCTTCTTTAAAACCTTTGAACACAAAACAAACACAAAACACAAAAAGGAATGCAAAATATGTTACGTGTATGCATGCATGCGTGAATGAGTTTCCTATCCCCGTTGGGTTAGGTCTTCTGTCAATTCCATTGATGACCATTCTTCTCTTGGGGAAAGTACCATTTCCACCTGTCTTCACTGATTTGTTCCAGGAACCCGTTTCTTTCCAAGTCTAACAGTCCCACTGTCTCCATTTCCCAATTCCTGAATGGCTAACTTATCTTTTCTGCTTGCTCCTTTTGAGGATTCCCTACGTTTTGGAGTATCACATTACCAAGATTGAACACACTCATGTTGCAAGTTTGAAAGTAATAGTCTTAGGTAGATAAATGAAATGATCGCTTTTATTATTGTTGAGGAAACGTTCGAACAAAATCAATGTCTTTATTAAAAGTGCAAGATAAACTAGGAGAAACAACAGTGCCTTCTTCTTCAGCCCATGGTTCTTCACCATTGTTATCTCTTATTCCTATGAAGCTGAGTGGTTGAGAGTTTGGAGGACAAGGGTTTCGGGTAGGCCAGAGTTGATCATGTAGTTGGGCAGGGGATTTCTGTGTGCGTTGGGTTGTTCTTTCTCTGGGTCGGGTATTGTATGGGCATCGATGAGGTTTTGGATTTCATGTCTGAGGGGGGCGCAGTTGTCGGTGTCATGGCCTTTTTCTTGGTGGTGGAAGTGACAGTATAAGTTTAAGTTCATGTGAGGTGGCACAGGATTTGGAATGGGCCTAGGTTCCAAAGGTTTTAAGAGTTCATGTGCCTTCAGCTTTTCGAATACCTTTGAAAGAGGCTTACCAAGGTTAGAAAATCGTCTGTTCTTAATGGCAGTGACTTCAGCAGTAGCAGGCATAGCCCCTGAATGTCCCCCAATATTCCTTCTGTTCTGTCCATAAAACTTTCTGTTCTCGGCTTCCTCCTCCTCAATATCCATAACTGTCTCCCTCAGCTGTCGAAAATCAGTAATCATCGAAGTCATTCTCCTCAGTTTGCCATAAATAGAGGGCTTGGTGCCCTTGATGATCATTTTGATCTGGTCCTTTTCTGAGGGCCGGGTCTGCATCTTCAGAAGCTGGCTCCTCCAGCGGTCCACATATTCCTTGAAATTTTCCTCCGGCTTCTGCTTGATATTTTCTAAGTCACGGAGTGACAAGTCAATCTCCAGGTCCGTGACATATTGTTTTAAGAAAGCGTCAGCTAGCTCCCTCCAATCTTCCTTAACCTGCTTGTCCAGGTTATGGTACCATACTACGGGTGCCCCCTCGAGTGACATCTCGAACATCTTTTGTACTTGGCGCTGAGACAGGCCAACTGAACTCATAACAGACACATACTGACGGAGATGCACCCTCGGATCTCCATTCCCATTGAACTTAGCCAAATCCGGCATCTTAAACTGCGCTGGCAACTGCTCCTCAAACTTCATTGTCTCATAATCTAGCAAATCTTCATTCTTACCCCTCATCTTGCGGGTAACGGATTCAACCTGATCCCTGAGTTTCTGTATCTCGGCCCGAGACCCAATCACTCTGTCTGTTGCATACTCTGCCATATCATCATCAAAAGCGGGGATATCATCCCCCAACCCATTCGGAGGCTCCTCGCGCCTTACATTCTCAGAATTTCCCCCAGCACGGGGCACAGCCATATTTGTCATGGCAGCAGTCAAGGCTTGCAACTGTTCAGTAATCTTGGCGAAGCCATTTTCCAACTGATCTATCCGGGATACCTCAGTATCTGATTCACTCATGTCTGTTCTCAGTATCTTGGTGAGTCTTCCCTTTTTTCTAACCCAACGAGAATCTATGGTGTCTTTTTTAAGACACAGAGGAGGTCAACAAGGTACATGTATGCATGATGTGCATAAGAAGTATATAACATATATTAAATCAAATAAAATTCTCAAACAAATCGGCCTATTATCATTTTAGAAGCTTTTGGGACAACTGTCATAAGAGTGAACCCGTCCCAGTTTAAATGGCCCAACGAGTTCATATCTTATGGCAAAGAGCCCAACTAAATCCAAATGATAATATTCCGAACACAATCATAAAATGGCCCATTGTTATTTAGAAGCCTTTTGGCCCAATCGTCATAAGATGTGTCCTTGTCCCAGTTTAAATGGCCCAACAAGCCCATATCCCATGATAAATGGTCCAAATGGATCCAAACAACGATGTTCCCAAACACAAGTATAAAAGAAAGATGATGCAAACATCACATAATAATTTTTTACAAAGTGGCCCATCAACATTTCAGAAGCTTTTGGCCTAATAGTCATAAGGTGCGAACTTGCCCCAGTTTAAATGGCCCAGCAAGCCCGCATTTCTGACAATAGTCCAACTGCATCCAAATGAGGATGGTCCACAAGCACATATTCAAGGAAATAATTGTTACTTTAGCCAACTCGGTCTATAGGTGGGTTAGTAAGAGTATAGACAAAGGCTCTCACCGGCGAAGGATGGCCCACAACTAGGTCTCCCCACTCAAGGGTTCGAGCAACCAAGTGAACGCACCTTTTTTTTATACACTAAGGTACGTGCCAATGAGCTATGGTGTGTGACGGACTGTCAAATGGATTTCCCGTTGTAGATCCCCCAGAGGGAAGGTGGAGCGAGGCTCACTTAAATACCCAAGCCTCTTAGGCTCTTATCGCTTGTTGTCAGGAATAAACAACGAGTCCTCCAAATTAGTCCATCACAATAGGCTACAAGTAGATGGCTATCTAGGTGCCTTCACAGCTTTTCCTTCTAGAATAGTAGTGAATGAAGGAAGACACCAAACCATTACCTAGCCTAAAAATGCCTTTGATTAAACCCTACTTTATCCACTATAGACACGGTCAATTAAAACATAAATCCAAACATCAAGTCAATATTTCGGGGCCAATTCTCTATCCCCAGTGGAGTCGCCAGACTGTGGGAACACAGGAAACCTGGGCGACGCTTTTCTGTCCTAGGCTCGCGGCCTAGTTGGGAGTACGGAGTAGCCACGGGGGACTAAACCGGAGAGTAATGGAGTCGCCACCCGGTGTGAACCGGGAAAATGAGATTTAAGGCCGCACTCACCCCTCGCAAGGGAAAACCTCAAACCGTTGGGTTCGGAATGGTCCCTTACTTATGTCACTTGTAATAAAAGGATTTATGTGATAATTTAACCAGGCTTAAATAACATTTATTTCCAAAGATATCATGCTTCTAAATTCATATGCATACATCAACAAGTTCATCACAACATGCAACATCACATGGAAATCTCATGAACATATTTCAATCCTATGATATGGAAAACTAAGAACAACATAATCATGCTTGAGTACTATCTCATGAACCTATTAACCAAATAACATGCTAACAGCCTAATCATGCTTGAATACAAATAATACAGTTGGCTATATAACACAAGAAAGATCAACCAAGAGGCAATTATGCATGAATATGATAAGACAGACTCAGTTCAGTGTGTGCACGTTCGTGTAGCGTTCGCAAACGCGTTCGAACGGAAATGAAACAGAAGGTTCGCGTTCGTATGGCGTTTGATAACGCGTTCGAACGGAAATGAAACAGAATGCTCGCGTTCGTATGGCGTTTGATAACGCGTTCGAACGGAAATGAAACAGAATGCTCACGTTCGTATGGCGTTAGTGAACGCGTTCGAACGTAAATGAGACCTGATGCATGATAAGGTAAAAATATATGCGCGTTCGAGTTGCGTTCGTAAACGCGTTCGAACGGGAACAGACCTGATGCATGAAATGGGACGCAATACATAAACAACACAAAATAAAGGGGCGCGGCGAAGTACTGCCGTAAAGGTGGCCTTTTGAGGGCTCTTGATCTCTCAAAGAGATGACCTTTAGACCAACATACTAAGCCCATGCGCGTCACATCACATCATGCATACAAACATAAAGACAATCATACTATTCTAAGTATGTCCGATTGAACGTGTCTTGCATCCAACCGAACACACATCAACCGGCGCGGCAAAGCATCGTGGTAAAGGGCTTTAGCCCCTCCCCATAGGGGATCTCACATCGCACTTACTAAACCCATGCGCTCGGTTGAATCATGCATACGAAAATAAAGACAATCGTATCAAACTAGGTATGCTCGATTGAACGTATCTCGCGTTCAACCGAACACACATCAATCGGTGCGGCAAAGCGTCGTGGTGAAGGATTTTAACCCCTCCAATTAGGGAACCTTTCATCGCACTTACTAAGCCCATGCACTCGATCATATCATACGGGAATAAGCAACATACCGGATTTAAATGACAAGAAATAAATAAACCAAAGCAACGCCACACAAGAGAAGGTGCCGTTTACTCAAGTGGTACGTGGAGTTGTGTCCCATGTACAGACCGCACTACCGTCCATTCGGATTCGGCTACGGAATTTACGTCTGGGTTTCCATCCTATATACCACAAGAGACGACACTCTTCCATTTCATTCAAGCCACAACATGCTTCCATAAACGACTCTCATGCGAATAGAATTCAATAATAATAATAAAAAAACGAATATAAACTAATGAAAATGTACCCTCAGGTCTAACCTTTTAAATCATCTCTCGGATGTACGGTACACGATCGTCGGAAAGGTGGATGCTCCGCAACTCTCCCGGTTCACTGGTTCACTGTCCTCGTTCGTTGTTCGGCCACTCAAGCTACTGTTCCGACTCCGTTTTGCTGCTGTTTCCTTGTGGTTTTGCTGCCGTTTCCTCTATGTCCTCTGCTTACTGTTGTGGACTGTTTTGGTGTTCTTGGTGGACTGTTCTGTGTTTCTTTTTGGTGTGGTTTGTGTGGTTATTTCAAGGATTGTAAGTGCCTTTTATGTTACTGTTTTAAGGGATTTTAGGGACTGTTTTGGGAGTGATTTAGGCTGCTGTGTTTTATGTGATTTCCGGTGATGTGTGTGGGTTTAAAGGGGGTGATTTCCGGTGGTGATTAGGGTGGTTTATGCTTATAGTTTCGGTGATGTGAGGGTAAGGATGAAGGGAGTGATTTTTGTGATGTCTAGTATTTCTTACTATGATTTTTATGTGAATTCTACGTCTGAGCTAGAGAGGTTCGAGTGGAGGGATGGCTAGGTTTGGGGTTGTTTTCTTTTCTCTTGTGATTTGTGTGAGTTGTATGTGTTTTCTGTGTATGAGCTAGCTAGGGGACTAAAGACTAGGGTCTAGGGACTAGGGTTGAGAAGGTTGGTGAAGGGTTCTTTTTATAGACAAAAGGGTTGGGCTTGACAAGGAAAGGGATTTGGCTAATTAAAGATGGATTTGATTTGGTTTGGTTAAGGGAAGTCAAAGATTGAGGGGGGGACAAATCTTGGCTAGATAGGGAAGGTTGAATATTTGATTGGCTTGGATTAGGAATACAATATTTTAAGTTTGGGAATAATCTTATTAGATTGGGAATATAATTGGTTGATTGATTTTAATTAGGCATGATTATATTTTGATTTAGTATGTGATTTGTTTAGTTTATGCATGATTTTAGTTTAAGTTGGTAATTGTTTATTTTATGTTTGGTATATGTTTTATTTAATTATTTAATTAATTTAATTATTATCTTATTTAGTTAATGTTTTAATTAATATTTATTTATTTAAATTGTGATGTGTTTTATGGGCTCTGGGGGGGCTAATTGGGCTGGATGTGAGGCTAGCAGCAAAACCAGAATTACCGACACCGTTCGAACGCTTCCTCGAACGCGGCACGAACGCCCGCAATTCGTTTGACGTTCGAACGTAAAAAACGAACGCAGCACGAATGAAAACAGTGAACCTTGTTTATTCTAAATTTCCCCTTCCGATGTCCGTTTCCCGTGACCTCCGTGACTTAAAAGGTAGTGCCTCCAAATGAGACTCGTCATAGGGACTAATATGCAAGAATGCAGTGCCTACAGTCGCCCCCACTTTGATGGGACTTGTGTAATGTGCAACAGTGACAATCCTATCAAAGTTATGCAATGCATTTTCACTTACCTGGCTCGCCAACTGCCACTTGACTTTCCATGTTTGAGTTGATTTAGGTGGTGAGGTGCTGCGACCCCTGGTTCATTCCCGAACCGTGCTCTATTTTTAGAGCGCCATTTTCGGCATCTTTCGTGTACTGTATTGAGATGAGGCTTTATTCCTCCGAGCTTTATTCCCGAACTGTTGAGATGAGGCATTATTCCTCCGAGCTTTATTCCCGAACTGCTTACTGTGTAGAGATAGTGCTTTATTCCATGATTGTTTGGACTGTGGGCTTTATTCCCGAACTGTATTGAGATGAGGCTATATTCCCCTGTACTTTGTTCCCGAACTGTTGCGATGAGGCTTTATTCCTCCCGAGCTTTATTCCCGAACTGTACGGACATGAGGTTTTCTTCCCCTTGAGCTTTGTTCTCAAACTATACTGATATGAGGCTTTCTTCCCCTTGAGCTTTATTCCCGAACTGTACTGACATGAGGCTTTCTTCCCCTTGAGCTTTGTTCTCAAACTATACTGATATGAGGCTTTCTTCCCCTTGAGCTTTGTTCTCAAACTATACTGACGTGAGGCTTTCTTCCCCTTGAGCTTTGTTCTCAAACTATACTGACGTGAGGCTTTCTTCCCCTTGAGCTTTGTTCTCAACTATACTGACGTGAGGCTTTCTTCCCCTTGAGCTTTGTTCTCAAACTTATACTGACGTGAGGCTTTCTTCCCCTTGAGCTTTATTCTCTGATCTGAGCTGACTGTGGCTTTGTTCCTGAACTGTATTGAATGCATGCTTTCTTCCTGAACTGAACTGAATGTAGGCTTTCTTCCTGAACTGAACTGAATGTAGGCTTTCTTCCTGAACTGTATTGAATGTAGGCTTTCTTCCTGAACTGAACTGAATGTAGGCTTTCTTCCTGAACTGTATTGAGTGTATGCTTTCTTCCTGAACTGAACTGAATGTAGGCTTTCTTCCTGAACTGTATTGAGTGTATGCTTTCTTCCTGAACTGAACTGAATGTAGGCTTTCTTCCTGAACTGAACTGAATGTAGGCTTTCTTCCTGAACTGAACTGAATGTAGGCTTTCTTCCTGAACTGAACTGAATGTAGGCTTTCTTCATGAACTGAACTGAATGTAGGCTTTCTTCCTGAACTGATATGGGCCTTGCCCTCGATCTGATACTGATATGGGCCTCGCCCCCAAACTGATGCAGATGTGGGTCCCCCCTAAACTGATGCTGATGTGGGCCTCGCCCCCAAGCTGATACTGATGTGGGCCTCGGCCCTAAGCTGATACTGATGCTAATATTGATGCTTCTGACTGGCTTTCATCTGCCGCTTCTCTCTTTCTTCTTTAAAACCTTTGAACACAAAACAAACACAAAACACAAAAAGGAATGCAAATATGTTACGTGTATGCATGCATGCGTGAATGAGTTCCTATCCCCGTTGGGTTAGGTCTTCTGTCAATTCCATTGATGACCATTCTTCTCTTGGGGAAAGTACCAATTCCACCTGTCTTCACTGATTTGTTCCAGGAACCCGTTTCTTTCCAAGTCTAACAGTCCCACTGTCTCCATTTCCCAATTCCTGAATGGCTAACTTATCTTTTCTGCTTGCTCCTTTTGAGGATTCCCTACGTTTTGGAGTATCACATTACCAAGATTGAACACACTCATGTTGCAAGTTTGAAAGTAATAGTCTTAGGTAGATAAATGAAATGATCGCTTTTATTATTGTTGAGGAAACGTTCGAACAAAATCAATGTCTTTATTAAAAGTGCAAGATAAACTAGGAGAAACAACAGTGCCTTCTTCTTCAGCCCATGGTTCTTCACCATTGTTATCTCTTATTCCTATGAAGCTGAGTGGTTGAGAGTTTGGAGGACAAGGGTTTCGGGTAGGCCAGAGTTGATCATGTAGTTGGGCAGGGGATTTCTGTGTGCGTTGGGTTTGTTCTTTCTCTGGGTCGGGTATTGTATGGGCATCGATGAGGTTTTGGATTTCATGTCTGAGGCGGGCGCAGTTGTCGGTGTCATGGCCTTTTTCTTGGTGGAAGTGACAGTATAAGTTTAAGTTCATGTGAGGTGGCACAGGATTTGGAATGGGCCTAGGTTCCAAAGGTTTTAAGAGTTCATGTGCCTTCAGCTTTTCGAATACCTTTGAAAGAGGCTTACCAAGGTTAGAAAATCGTCTGTTCTTAATGGCAGTGACTTCAGCAGTAGCAGGCATAGCCCTGAATGTCCCCCAATATTCCTTCTGTTCTGTCCATAAAACTTTCTGTTCTCGGCTTCCTCCTCCTCAATATCCATAACTGTCTCCCTCAGCTGTCGAAAATCAGTAATCATCGAAGTCATTCTCCTCAGTTTGCCATAAATAGAGGGCTTGGTGCCCTTGATGATCATTTTGATCTGGTCCTTTTCTGAGGGCCGGGTCTGCATCTTCAGAAGCTGGCTCCTCCAGCGGTCCACATATTCCTTGAAATTTTCCTCCGGCTTCTGCTTGATATTTTCTAAGTCACGGAGTGACAAGTCAATCTCCATCTCCGTCCGTGACATATTGTTTTAAGAAAGCGTCAGCTAGCTCCCTCCAATCTTCCTTAACCTGCTTGTCCAGGTTATGGTACCATACTACGGGTGCCCTCTCGAGTGACATCTCGAACATCTTTTGTACTTGGCGCTGAGACAGGCCAACTGAACTCATAACAGACACATACTGACGGAGATGCACCCTCGGATCTCCATTCCCATTGAACTTAGCCAAATCCGGCATCTTAAACTGCGCTGGCAACTGCTCCTCAAACTTCATTGTCTCATAATCTAGCAAATCTTCATTCTTACCCCTCATCTTGCGGGTAACGGATTCAACCTGATCCCTGAGTTTCTGTATCTCGGCCTGAGACCCAATCACTCTGTCTGTTGCATACTCTGCCATATCATCATCAAAAGCGGGGATATCATCCCCCAACCCATTCGGAGGCTCCTCGCGCCTTACATTCTCAGAATTTCCCCCAGCACGGGGCACAGCCATATTTGTCATGGCAGCAGTCAAGGCTTGCAACTGTTCAGTAATCTTGGCGAAGCCATTTTCCAACTGATCTATCCGGGATACCTCAGTATCTGATTCACTCATGTCTGTTCTCAGTATCTTGGTGAGTCTTCCCTTTTTTCTAACCCAACGAGAATCTATGGTGTCTTTTTTAAGACACAGAGGAGGTCAACAAGTACATGTATGCATGATGTGCATAAGAAGTATATAACATATATTAAATCAAATAAAATTCTCAAACAAATCGGCCTATTATCATTTTAGAAGCTTTTGGGACAACTGTCATAAGAGTGAACCCGTCCCAGTTTAAATGGCCCAACGAGTTCATATCTTATGGCAAAGAGCCCAACTAAATCCAAATGATAATATTCCGAACACAATCATAAAATGGCCCATTGTTATTTAGAAGCCTTTTGGCCCAATCGTCATAAGATGTGTCCTTGTCCCAGTTTAAATGGCCCAACAAGCCCATATCCCATGATAAATGGTCCAAATGGATCCAAACAACGATGTTCCCAAACACAAGTATAAAAGAAAGATGATGCAAACATCACATAATATTTTTTACAAAGTGGCCCATCAACATTTCAGAAGCTTTTGGCCTAATAGTCATAAGGTGCGAACTTGCCCCAGTTTAAATGGCCCAGCAAGCCCGCATTTCTGACAATAGTCCAACTGCATCCAAATGAGGATGGTCCACAAGCACATATTCAAGGAAATAATTGTTACTTTAGCCAACTCGGTCTATAGGTGGGTTAGTAAGAGTATAGACAAAGGCTCTCACCGGCGAAGGATGGCCCACAACTAGGTCTCCCCACTCAAGGGTTCGAGCAACCAAGTGAACGCACCCTTTTTTTATACACTAAGGTACGTGCCAATGAGCTATGGTGTGTGACGGACTGTCAAATGGATTTCCCGTTGTAGATCCCCCAGAGGGAAGGTGGAGCGAGGCTCACTTAAATACCCAAGCCTCTTAGGCTCTTATCGCTTGTTGTCAGGAATAAACAACGAGTCCTTCAAATTAGTCCATCACAATAGGCTACAAGTAGATGGCTATCTAGGTGCCTTCACAGCTTTTCCTTCTAGAATAGTAGTGAATGAAGGAAGACACCAAACCATTACCTAGCCTAAAAATGCCTTTGATTAAACCCTTACTTTATCCACTATAGACACGGTCAATTAAAACATAAATCCAAACATCACAAGTCAATATTTCGGGGCCAATTCTCTATCCCCAGTGGAGTCGCCAGACTGTGGGAACACAGGAAACCTGGGCGACGCTTTTCTGTCCTAGGCTCGCGGCCTAGTTGGGAGTACGGAGTAGCCACGGGGGACTAAACCGGAGAGTAATGGAGTCGCCACCCGGTGTGAACCGGGAAAATGAGATTTAAGGCCGCACTCACCCCTCGCAAGGGAAAACCTCAAACCGTTGGGTTCGGAATGGTCCTTACTTATGTCACTTGTAATAAAAGGATTTATGTGATAATTTAACCAGGCTTAAATAACATTTATTTCCAAAGATATCATGCTTCTAAATTCATATGCATACATCAACAAGTTCACCACAACATGCAACATCACATGGAAATCTCATGAACATATTTCAATCCTATGATATGGAAAACTAAGAACAACATAATCATGCTTGAGTACTATCTCATGAACCTATTAACCAAATACATGCTAACAGCCTAATCATGCTTGAATACAAATAATACAGTTGGCTATATAACACAAGAAAGATCAACCAAGAGGCAATTATGCATGAATATGATAAGACAGACTCAGTTCAGTGTGTGCACGTTCGTGTAGCGTTCGCAAACGCGTTCGAACGGAAATGAAACAGAAGGTTCGCGTTCGTATGGCGTTTGATAACGCGTTCGAACGGAAATGAAACAGAATGCTCGCGTTCGTATGGCGTTTGATAACGCGTTCGAACGGAAATGAAACAGAATGCTCACGTTCGTATGGCGTTAGTGAACGCGTTCGAACGTAAATGAGACCTGATGCATGATAAGGTAAAAATATATGCGCGTTCGAGTTGCGTTCGTAAACGCGTTCGAACGGGAACAGACCTGATGCATGAAATGGGACGCAATACATAAACAACAAAATAAAGGGGCGCGGCGAAGTACTGCCGTAAAGGTGGCCTTTTGAGGGCTCTTGATCTCTCAAAGAGAGGACCTTTAGACCAACATACTAAGCCCATGCGCGTCACATCACATCATGCATACAAACATAAAGACAATCATACTATTCTAAGTATGTCCGATTGAACGTGTCTTGCATCCAACCGAACACACATCAACCGGCGCGGCAAAGCATCGTGGTAAAGGGCTTTAGCCCCTCCCCATAGGGGATCTCACATCGCACTTACTAAACCCATGCGCTCGGTTGAATCATGCATACGAAAATAAAGACAATCGTATCAAACTAGGTATGCTCGATTGAACGTATCTCGCGTTCAACCGAACACACATCAATCGGTGCGGCAAAGCGTCGTGGTGAAGGATTTTAACCCCTCCAATTAGGGAACCTTTCATCGCACTTACTAAGCCCATGCACTCGATCATATCATACGGGAATAAGCAACATACCGGATTTAAATGACAAGAAATAAATAAACCAAAGCAACGCCACACAAGAGAAGGTGCCGTTTACTCAAGTGGTACGTGGAGTTGTGTCCCATGTACAGACCGCACTACCGTCCATTCGGATTCGGCTACGGAATTTACGTCTGGGTTTCCATCCTATATACCACAAGAGACGACACTCTTCCATTTCATTCAAGCCACAACATGCTTCCATAAACGACTCTCATGCGAATAGAATTCAATAATAATAATAAAAAAACGAATATAAACTAATGAAAATGTACCCTCAGGTCTAACCTTTTAAATCATCTCTCGGATGTACGGTACACGATCGTCGGAAGGGTGGATGCTCCGCAACTCTCCCGGTTCACTGGTTCACTGTCCTCGTTCGTTGTTCGGCCACTCAAGCTACTGTTCCGACTCCGTTTTGCTGTTGTTTCCTTGTGGTTTTGCTGCCGTTTCCTCTGTGTCCTCTGCTTACTGTTTGTGGACTGTTTTGGTGTTCTTGGTGGACTGTTCTGTGTTTCTTTTTGGTGTGGTTTGTGTGGTTATTTCAAGGATTGTAAGTGCCTTTTATGTTACTGTTTTAAGGGATTTTAGGGACTGTTTTGGGAGTGATTTAGGCTGCTGTGTTTTATGTGATTTCCGGTGATGTGTGTGGGTTTAAAGGGGGTGATTTCCGGTGGTGATTAGGGTGGTTTATGCTTATAGTTTCGGTGATGTGAGGGTAAGGATGAAGGGAGTGATTTTTGTGATGTCTAGTATTTCTTACTATGATTTTTATGTGAATTCTACGTCTGAGCTAGAGAGGTTCGAGTGGAGGGATGGCTAGGTTTGGGGTTGTTTTCTTTTCTCTTGTGATTTGTGTGAGTTGTATGTGTTTTCTGTGTATGAGCTAGCTAGGGGACTAAAGACTAGGGTCTAGGGACTAGGGTTGAGAAGGTTGGTGAAGGGTTCTTTTTATAGACAAAAGGGTTGGGCTTGACAAGGAAAGGGATTTGGCTAATTAAAGATGGATTTGATTTGGTTTGGTTAAGGGAAGTCAAAGATTGAGGGGGGGACAAATCTTGGCTAGATAGGGAAGGTTGAATATTTGATTGGCTTGGATTAGGAATACAATATTTTAAGTTTGGGAATAATCTTATTAGATTGGGAATATAATTGGTTGATTGATTTTAATTAGGCATGATTATATTTTGATTTAGTATGTGATTTGTTTAGTTTATGCATGATTTTAGTTTAAGTTGGTAATTGTTTATTTTATGTTTGGTATATGTTTTATTTAATTATTTAATTAATTTAATTATTATCTTATTTAGTTAATGTTTTAATTAATATTTATTTATTTAAATTGGGATGTGTTTTATGGGCTTTTGGGGGGCTAATTGGGCTGGATGTGAGGCTAGCAGCAAAACCAGAATTACCGACACCGTTCGAACGCTTCCTCGAACGCGGCACGAACGCCCGCAATCCGTTTGACGTTCGAACGTAAAAAACGAACGCAGCACGAACGAAAACAGTGAACCTTGTTTATTCTGAATTTCCCATTCCGATGTCCGTTTCCCGTGACCTCCGTGACTTAAAAGGTAGTGCCTCCAAATGAGACTCGTCATAGGGACTAATATGCAAGAATGCAGTGCCTACACTTGGATTACGCCAAATCAATCCTTATATGCGATTCTAAATTAGGCATAAAGCTTGCGTTTAATGATGATTTATTTGAATGTCTTTGAATCTTAAAAGCCAAATCATCATCAACAATGTACACCAAGGCCTGAAGCCAAACGTGATCAATATCTGATGGCCTCAAGCCAAGTGTGATGAAGTGATCAATTCACGAGATCAATTACAATGGTTGAGAACGGAGCCATGTGGCTCATACGAAGACTTTTTTTCTTTTTCTTTGTAGTCTTTAAAAGTAGAAGGCATTGTGTGAGAATTTCAATATTAAAATTAGAATCCGTAATTCTAATTCAGAACCTGAAGTTCTGAATCTCAATATTAAAATTAGAACCTGTAGTTTTAATTCACAACCTGAAGTTATGAATCTCAATATTAAAATTAGAACCTATAGTTCTAATTCAGAACCTGAAGTTCTAAATTTTAATCTTAAAATTATAACTCGTAGTTATAATTCATTATGTTATTCTTTTATTTATTATTAGTTTAAGAAATTAATTATTTTTATGAGTATGCTCTGTGGTTGCCATTAATTGGATCCTCCACATCAGAAAATAGAAATTGTATTTTTGTTTTCATTTTACAATTTATGTTAATTTCTTTCATATTTGTGATCAACTATTAGAGGTAAATTAGAGCCCGAAGTTCTATATTCATTAATTAATTATTAGATTAGAACCTGTAGTTCTAGATATATAAAATAATTATAAAACTCGAAGTTCTATAATTACACTACAATTAACGAACTTGAAGTTCTAACTTTAATTAATTAGATTTTAGATTAAAACCTGCAGTTTTAAATCTACCATGGAATCTGAAGTTCAGAATTTCTAATAGCATATTTATGAACTTGAAGTTCTAAATATTAATATTATCAATCGGAAATTAAAGTTGTGAAATATAATTCATTTTTAGGACCTGATATTCAAAATAATAATGTAAGATTGGAACTTAAAGTTCTAGATCAGCAAATTAATTTTCAAGAGAACCTGAAGTTCTAAGTATATGTGTGTAATTTTGGTTCATATATATTTATGTGATGTTTTTTTTTGTATTATATTTTATTGTATATTTATTATTTTGAATTATATTTATGTGACATGAACTTTACTTTCAAGGATATGGACCCTTCAAAGAAATTATTTGTTCCGAAAAATAAATGTGGGGATATATGCTTGGCTGATAGTGCAACCATACACACTATCTTTCGAGATAGAAAATACTTCTTGGACGTAAAATTACATGAAGGAAAGGTAAACACTATATATGGGCCTGTAGACCTAATTGAAGGCTCTGGAAGAGCCATAATCTTATTAGCAAATGGAACAAAATTATACATTGAAAATGCTCTATATTCAGACAGGTCCAGTAGAAATCTGCTAAGTTTCAAAGATATTCGCAGAAATGGGTATCATATTGAAACTTTAGATGAAAACAAAATAGAATATATATATATTACCAAAAATATCTCAGGTAAGAAATATATATTGGAAAAACTTCCGGCTTTCTCATCTGGATTGTATTATACAATCATAAATGCAATAGAAAGTCATGTAGTGATGAACCAGAAGTTCAATAATCCAAAGATGTTTATGTTATGGCACAATCGTCTTGGTCATCCAGGAGCTACGATGATGCGTAGAATAATTGAAAATTCCAATGGGCATAAATTAAAGAACCAGAAGATTCTATTGACAGATGAGATCAATTGCACTGCTTGCTCACAAGGCAAACTTGTGATACGCCCATCTCCATCTAAGATTGCCCTTGAATCCCCATCATTATTACAAAGGATTCAAGGAGATATTTGTGGACCAATTCATCCACAAAGTGGACCTTTCCGTTACTTTATGGTTTTGATTGATGCATCTGCACGATGGTCACATGTTTGTTTGTTATCCACACGTAACATTGCATTTGCCAAGCTACTTGCCATGATGATTAAATAAAGGCACAATTCCCAGATTATCCAATCCAAACCATACGATTAGATAATGCTGGTGAATTTACATCCAAGACATTTGATGACTACTGTACATCAGTTGGAATCGATGTTGAACATCCAGTTCCACATGTACATACACAAAATGGATTGGCAGAATCATTGATCAAACGAATTCAGGTAATTGCACGCACTTTATTGTTACAATCTCAATTACCAATTTCTACATGGGGTCATGCTATACTACATGCAGCTGCATTAATTCGCCTTAGACCCACAGCTTATCATCAATATTCTCCAATCCAACTTGTTCTTGGTCACCAACCAGATATTTCTCATCTACGCACTTTTGGTTGTGCTGTATATGTTCCAATTTCACCCCCACAACGTACAAAGATGGGACCTCAACGTCGTTTGGGGATATATATTGGTTTTAATTCATCTTCCATTATCAGATATTTGGAACCTTTAACAGGTAATCTATTTACCGCATGTTTCATGGATTGTCATTTTGATGAGACAGTTTTTCCACCATTAGGAGAAAAGAAAAGGCCTCCAGAAGCAAGGCATGAACTTTCTTGGAAAGTTCCTACCATGTTTCACTTAGATCCTCGCACCAGCCAATGTGAAAATGAAGTGCAAAGGATAATCCATTTGCAACAAATTGCAAATCAATTACCAGATGCATTTACAGATGCTGCAAAAGTAACCAAGTCTCATATACCAGCTGCTAATACACCAACTCGGGTGGTTATTCCTATTGAAAAATCTAGTGTAAATGCAGCTAATGAATCCTCTATTACACGTCAGAAACGTGGTAGACCACTTGGTTCTAAAGATACTATTCCCCGGAAGAGGAAAATGAGAGATTTAGATTCTGTTGAAAATAATGCTCGAGCAATGACTATACCCACATCTTCTCAATCACCAGTTCCAGAAGAACTGATAGTCCCTGAAGAGATATCAACCCCTGAAGAGGCTCAAAATTCCAAAAATGAGGAAAAATCTACAAATTATACTTATACAAGAGAACTATGGGATTGAAATGAAATAATCATCGACAATGTGTTTTCATATATAGTAGCTGCTGAAATTGCAAATGATTTTGAACCTCAAAATATCAATGAATGTAGACAAAGACACAATTGGCCTAAATGGAAAGAAGCAATTCAAGCAGAATTGACTTCTTTAACCAAACGTGAAGTATTTGGACCTGTAGTCCAGACACCTGAAGATGTCAAACCCGTTGGTTACAAATGGGTGTTTATATGAAAACGTAATGAACATAATGAAATCATAGATATAAAGCGCGACTAGTTGCACAAGGTTTCTCGCAGAGACCAGGTATTGACTATGATGATACATATTCTCCAGTGATGGATACCATTACGTTTCGATTTTTAATTAGCTTGGCAGTCTCTGAAAGATTGGACATGCGTCTTATGGAGTAGTGACAGCATATTTGTATGGGTCACTTGACACTGATATTTACATGAAAGTCTCTGAAGGATTGAAAATGCCTGAAGCATATAAATCAATTGATCGTAAACTATGTTCAATCAAGTTACAACGATCTTTATACGGATTGAAACAATCTGGACGCATGTGTATAATCATTTGAGTGAATATTTGATGAAAGAAAGATATATAAATGATCCTATCTGCCCATGCGTATTTATTAGAAAGTCCGAAATTGGATTTGCCATTATAGCAGTATATGTCGATGATATGAACTTAATTGGAACTCCTGAAGAGCTTCTAAAAACTGCTGAATACTTGAAAAGAGAATTTGAGATGAAAGACTTGGGAAAAACAAAATATTGTCTCGGCTTGCAGATCGAGCATAAAACTAACGGAGTATTTATCCATCAGTCTGCATATATTGAAAAAATTCTCAAACGTTTCAACATGGATAATGCTCATTCATTAAGTACTCATATGGTAGTCCGATTTCTCGATCCTAAAAAGGACCAATTTCGTCCTAAAGAAGATAATGAAGAGATACTTGGTCCAGAAGTACCATATCTTAGTGCAATTGGTGCCTTGCTGTATTTAGCTCAATGCACCAGACCAGATATTACATTTTCTGTTAATTTATTGGCAAGATTTAGTTCTGCCCCAACTCGAAGACATTGGAATGGTGTCAAACATATCTTTCGTTATCTTCACGGCATTAAAGACTTGGGATTGTTTTATTCAAATGAGCCAACACAAATCCAGGCATTGTTGGTTATGCTGATACAGGATATCTCTCTGACCCTCATAAGCACGTTCACAAACGGAGTATGTTTTTACCTATAATAATACAGCAATTTCATGGCGATCTACAAAACAATCTTTTGTTGCTACCTCATCCAATCACTCAGAGATACTTGCATTACATGAAGCAAGCAGGGAGTGTATTGGTTAAGGTCACTTATACATCACATTCAGAGCACATGCAACTTAAATTCTGCCACAGATATCCATCCAACAGTTATATATGAAGATAATGTTGCATGTATTGCACAAATCAGAGGAGGGTACATCAAGGGAGACAGAACCAAGCACATCTCACCTAAATTCTTTTATACTCATGAGCTCCAGCAGAGCAAGCAAATTGATGTCAAGCAAATAAGATCAACCGATAATTTTGCAGACTTATTTACTAAAGCTTTATTACCTAATCAACATTTGAGAAGCTTGTATATAGCATTGGCATGCGCCGACTGAGCAAATTATCATGATAATAATTCATCAGGGGGAGCATAATCATTGACATCAAGAAATATTGTTGGATAAAAGCGCATTGTACTCTTTTTCCTTCGACCAGGTTTTTGTCCCATTGGGTTTTACACTGGCAAGGTTTTAATGAGGCAGTGTTAGATCAATTATTGTAAAATTAAAGTGATGGGTCCCAAGGGGGAGTGTTATAAATTAGATGGTCTCATACACTTGTCTTTGATTTTTAGCTTATCCCACATTGATTAGGGATAATAATATTACCTAAACCTATCTCTATAAATAGAGAGTAAATCTTGTATAATTGATTCATTCTAAAAATCAATAAGAAGAAAAACTTGCAGCTTTACAAGGTATTATTTTCTTCATTTTATCTCTTATTTTATAACACCATTCAATTTATTGTTGTGCCGCATTTGTTTTGTTGGCAAATGGCAATCTTGACGTATGGTGATGGTTAATAAGCCAATAATTATTAACCGATAAACAGAGGCAGAGTGGTGATTTAATTTTAGAGATAACTAAAATACATATGGAGGCTAATTTTTTATTTTTTTTTTTATTTTATCAATATTATAAACCACAATGGTGTAGGGGAAAGAGAATGTAACGGATGATTATGATTAAGAGATCTAAATAATGTATCCAAATATTATTTTTATGTGGCTTAATTGGCGGCTCAAATTATTTCATCATAATCTAATGGCTGATAAAAATCTTTTCATTATAGAATCTCTATAAAAATGGAAAATGAAAACTACCAAATAAATTAAAGAATAAAATCATTTATTAATGGAAAATGAAAACTATCAAATAAATTAAAAATAAAATCATTTAATTAAAAAAATAAAATCATTTCATTATAAACAAATTAAATAACAGAATCTCAATCTCTTTGTAAATACTGTAACACCGACACTAGCATATATATATATTCAATAGATAACGTATATAGGAAATTACATGAAATTACAAATTTAACCTAAATTTTAGCATGGTTAATCCTATAAAATAGGATATAATTTTGCCATCTCAACCGGAGTAAATATATCTAAAACTATTAATCTAAATTTAACACCCCGAGAATGAATTTGATCATAAATTCACTAAACTAAACATTCAAAAACAAAAACGAAAGTAGGATATGTGAGAATTAAATAACGTCTGGTTAATGTAAGAGCCTTCGAATTGCTTATGGAATTCTTTTTACGTCACTGCTTCGATCTTATAAAAAAAAAAATACCAGAATAAGTTCTTTATTTTTTTCCACTTGTGGAATTCTTTTTGTATCTCTTTGAATGCAAGTTTGATGAAGTGAGAATTGTAATGATCATTTTTTCATGTAAAAACACTCTAAATGATAAGAATAATGAACCAAATTTGAAATAACTCTATAAGAGTGTGTTTAGTAGAGATTATTACACTAGGAATATAAGTTAACTTATAAGATATGGAACAAACGCTAGATTGTAAGCTAACGGAAAAAAATAATCGTATATTTTAAGATTATAATTTTGTAAGCATTAACGCTAAAATTTAAAAAAAACATTTGGTGAAGTATTAAAACGTTAGCACTAACATTCCACCAAACAGAAGGTAACACTTCTCTCTAATAAAACACTTAAACTCTTAGAACTTTATAAATGAATATGAATGTTGTCATCAACTCTTTAATCCAGTAATAATGGGCTATATAGATATTTGGGGTTGAATCGCATTAAGGTTGTTCGAAAACATGTTGTATATATTGGTTTAGAAATCTCAATCAAGATAAAATTAATAATTAAAACTGAAAAATAAAAATTGAAACTTATAACTTAAAATTTTTACCCAACTCTATGAATGCAAGTTTTGATCCCGGAGAGAATTTAATTCTCTAATATTAAGATGATTTATTCCAACTACGGTGCTTACAGCTTTTAGGGTGGATATTGTTGTGATTCTCTGATCATTATAGAGTTTTTATAAGGAAAAACTGATTTTATTACTACAAGAATGGAACAATACAAGAGTTTAAACTCTTTACAAAAAACCTCATTTATGCACACTTTGTAAGCTCTCTTGACATGGAACTTAATATTTTAGGGTGAAATGAGCTTACAACCAAGCTCTATATTTATAGCAAAATTCTTGCTCAAATTTTTCCACACATGAATAGTGCCCATCGAAAGTAATCTTGGAAACTTGCTCCATTTTCAAACTTGCACCTAAAGTTGGCTTGGAGGCTTGCTGGCAATGATGGTGGCAGCTGGATTCTTCAATTCTCCCCCTACAGCTGCATCTGAAATGATCGTAATCTGACTGCTATACCGGCTATGTCTCTGCATAGCTATATCTTGTCCTAAGTAACCACATTTGTTAACATGTCAGCTAGATTCTCATATGTATGGATCTTCACTAGTCTCAACAGTTGTTGATCCATCACATTACATATCCAATGATAGCGAATATCGATGTGCTTTGTCCGAGAATGATACATTGAGTTCTTGCTCAAGTCCAGAGCACTATGACTATCACAATGTATCTTGTATTCTATCTGTTTGATCCCTAATTCTTGGAGTAAATGCTTTCACCACAACATTTATTTGTTGGACAATTATGACCCATAGCGTCACTATTTGTACAAATCATGGTGTTGTTGTACAAATTAACTATGTGACAAATGAGATTGCTCTCTTATCATTTGTGATTAGATCACCAAGATATATAAATGATAGGAAGTCCTTATGATTTGTTCCTGGATTGAGAATGATATGAGACAGTATCAGTCCACGAATGATAAATCATTATATATCCCTAGTCAGAGTATTATCGAGATTGGACATCGATAAATACGTAAAAGACTAGTATTACACTTGTGCGCGTTGTGAGGGCATAACGACATAGTTCTCATATATTTGGGTATAGGATACTCATGCAAGTGTAATATGAGGTTGTGTTTTACCGATGGTACGGGAAACAGCTTCGCTCTGGATAGACCCCCTCGGAATTCCATTGGTAGTATGACTATGTGTCTATGGAAGTCCGAAATCAGGGTAGGTGTATTTGGTCTTAACCTGAGACTTGCACCGCTAATACTTGCAACAATCAATATACTTTGGTTGTGGTCGTCCAGGGCTTTAACAGGTTCTGTGTACGCCTCTGCTGGGTATATTGAGAATCGTAGTGTGTTGGGTGTGATGTCAAGACGGAAGTATCACTCCAGTCATATGGAGATGATGATCGCGTATGGATACAGAACTGGTTCTCTAAAGGGTTGCAACCATCGGGATAATATGACTTGGTCATGATTATCCGATAATAAAGAGACTAGTTGCTCGTAATCTGATATATGCTTCGTACGGGGCAGACATTGTACCAGCCCCAGACCTTGCATGTGATCATCCGATACTGGATCGAAATACGCAATACTACGTATACTACACTTGATATAGATCCTTATATTCCTGTAAGGATATTTCTGGAGAATTGGGTAGGCATGACGCTTTGCTAGAAGCCAACATTCTCTTGTAAATCGGTACAAACGTAGTACTAGATACTTACGTGTTCGGATAGTCCGACGACCGAATTTACTGCCAACATATCCGGGGATCTCATGGGTCGCTTCCCGAAGATTCACCGATGACGTATGACTCGCACTTTTAATTAATCTGGGATTAATTAGATGAGAGATAAAATTAATCTGGGATTAATTACGGAGATATTTTATCTGGGATAAAATATCAATTAAAGAGAGATAACGATTAATTTGGAATTAATTGATAAAATAATATATTCGATATATTATACGAAATTGATTTCGACGGGGAATTAAAATTAGATTTTAATTCGGGAAAACGAGTTAATTTAGAATTAATTCGTTAGCGACGTGAATAGTGATTTCACTAGGCATAATCATTTAATTACGTCGCAACGGAAAATTTGTTAATTTGGAATTAACGAACCTGAGCCCGGGATTTTTTGCGAGCGCATTCGCATTTCGAATTCGAGTGCAGCCCGCAGGTCAAATCAAGCGTCAAATCATCAATCACTTCAAGCGTCAAATCACTTGTCACTTTGAGTGATGTGACTTGACAACTTGATTAATTGATGGGAAGTGATGTGAATGGTTGGAGCATTAAATGCTTGACTTTTTGAAAGCCAAATTCATGGTAAATGAATTTGAAATACACATTTGTGTATTAGATACACAAATAAGAAACCATCAAACAACTAACACTTTATCTCTCTCTTCTTTTGGTATTCGGCCAAGGGGCCAAATAATCTTCTTCTCTCTCACGCCCTTGGGGCAATTTCTTCACTGGTTTTCTGCCTAAAACCGTGACATAGGGAAGCAAAGTGTGGGAAATTTGTGGAAAATTTCTTGAGAGCTAGCACTCCGAGAGACATGCGAAGGTGATAAGGAAGTCCACCCATGAGCATGGAATCAAATCACGAAGCTTGGAGCTTGAAGGTTGATCCACAAAGTCGAAAATTGGAGGACTGTCACAGCCCACTGCCGTGACCACCAGTGAGCAGAAAATGGATTTTTGTTGCCTCCCGCGTCGCTCAACTGATCGATGTGAGTATTCTGCAACTCCCTCGTTGTATTCGCACATGTGTTTCCATGCTTGAAATGATCTTGTGATGCTTAGAAAATTCCAACAATGGTATCTATGAGCAAGGTTGAGCATGAAAATATTTTAGGGTTAAAATTTGGGTAAAATGAATTTGAGCATGATTTAATGAAATTGGATGAATTAATATGCTTAAATGTGTTTTAATTGATGATTGATTGGATCAATTTGATGAAAATTTGTTTGGAACATTTTTCCCCAAATTCTTTGGCTTGGCCGAATTGGACATGAACCCTAATTGTCTTGGATTTTGATTTTTTGATTCATTGGATGTGTTGGAAATCAATTGGGAATGATGATTTAATGTTGATTTAAGATTCAATTGGATTGGATTTGCAATTTGACATAAATTCCCCTTTGGCCGAGACTTGATAGGCATGAAATTGGGTTTGATTTTTGATGAAATGTGTTGGACATGTTTTGTTGTTGATGAGCATGATTAATTATACAAATTTTTGTTTTGGAAATGTTGATTTGGGTGATTAATTGTGTTATACACTTTAGGTAATTAAATTGTAAAATTGGATTTTGTAATTTAATTGAAATGGGCTTAATTTTGGAAATTGGGCTTTTAAGTGTTGTAATTGGGCTTATTGGGCTTCGTTGTACTAAGTTGGGTTTAGGCAAAAATTGGTTGGATCCAATTAGGCCCAAAACCGCTTCCATAAAACCCAAATGCGACTAATGGACCTTTAAAGTTTAATTGGGCCTAATGGGCCTAAATTGATTTCTAGGCTTATGGGGTAACTCCCGGTTTGGACTTTGGTTATTGGGTTCGACCCGAGTTGACCAAAAGTCCACGCCTTAAAGAAATTAATTAAAAGCCCATTGGACTTTAATTAAATTGACGTTGGACGTTAATCGGGCTTTGAGACCCGTAGCGATTAAATTTGGAATTTAAGTCGTAAAAGTTCGTCAAATAAAGTGTAGTATTTAATTTGGAATTAAATAAATGGATTAGTATTAAATACAAATTGAATTGGATTTAATTTTGTAGTTTAATTTAATTCGAGAATTCGTACTTTAAGTACTTATTCGCAAAACGAGTTTGACTCGCGCAAAATCAAATCGTTGTTTGAACATTGGATGGTCACTAATTATCAGATTAATTAA
Source organism: Zanthoxylum bungeanum (assembly GCA_019454045.1). Lineage (NCBI taxonomy): Eukaryota > Viridiplantae > Streptophyta > Magnoliopsida > Sapindales > Rutaceae > Zanthoxylum > Zanthoxylum bungeanum. The sequence continues at coordinate 42,593 of SKCR01051684.1, read as the reverse complement.
TTTGATTAGATTGATTGATAACATGATTGTGTGAATACATGGTTGTGTTGCATGAATAATGTATATCCGATGGATATTAGATGGGTGGGGCAATTTTAGAAATTGTTGTAATAAATTTGGAATTTATTAATTGGACCTGCGTGTCCAGCCTTATTACCTCCTTATTCTTTGTATTCTCTTCTCACCTATTCCCCTCAATGTAAATGAGGTTTCTTTAGAAGTGTAGTGTAACGGGTAGAAGTAAATACTTGTGCTAGCGGGAGAGAGAAATTGAGAGATTTGATCTAGGATCAATGTGTTAAGTATCAATCCGTATATTATTATTATTTTATTCATATGCGCTTTATTATGTGTTTAGAATGCATGCTTAAGGGTGTATGATGATGAGACCTTAACAAATATAATAAATTGGTTGCCAATTAGAACTCGAAAAACCCTCGCAAAATATTAAGCGTTTTTCCTTCCATTGAGTGATTCTTACTCAAGATCCGAGACTGGCATTGGTTTGTTGGCCAAAGTCAAGGCCTTTGTCCGTCGAGGATGTGTTTGAATCACAAAGTCTTTGTTCCATATTGGTGTCTTGTCCAAGTTGTGGTTTGTTGGCCAAAGTCAAGACCATTTCTTGTCTATCGACATTGATTACGAAGCTTTCCATGGTCAATGAGTCACGCTTGACTGGGATCACTAAGTTTGTTGTGCCAAAGCCAAGGCTTAGTTGATTCAGAGGAAAAAGGTTAGGCAATATATTGGATATATTGGCATATAAAAGATATATGTTTCGGACTTGGATGTCCCCCTACTGGATCTAGGAATTGGATTGGATCCAATTGATCTTAGAGATCTACCTAGTTAATTATCATACAATTTGTTGGCCAAAGTAAAGATTGTGTGATATTTAACGGGATCCTAGCCCACTAGGAAACACGGTTTCCTGAGTACTCGACAGAGGGTTAGAGGCTCGCCGAAAAATAGTGGGAGGCAAGAATTGAATTTGCAATATTCGTTTAATTACTTGCCATACGCACTCAAAACAAATATCATTCGTCATATAAATTAAATGTTAGTTGGACTAATATTTAAATAGTTGTTTTAATAAACAGTTGGACTGTATTCAATCTATTAAACTATAGTTGATTAAATAGTTGGACTATAATAATCATTATAATAAAAAAATACCGAAATTGTTGATTAAATAGTTGGACTATTAAAATCCAGATAAAATTGAAAGATTGACAGTTAAAACATAATCCTAGGGAAAATGTATTTAAATGGTTTAATTTTCAAATTGGGAATAAAATTTCAGGATGGTCCTGGAAACTAATAAGTTACTCTGAGAGACATGCGAAGGTGATAGGGAAGTCCACCCATGAGCATGGAATCAAATCACGAAGCTTGGAGCTTGAAGGTTGATCCACAAAGCCGAAAATTAGAGGACTGTCACAGCCTACTGCCGTGACCACCAGTGAGCAGAAAATGGATTTTTTGTTGCCTCCCGCATCGCTCAACTGATCGATGTGAGTATTCCACAACTCCCTCGTTGTATTCACACATGTGTTTCCATGCTTGAAATGATCTTGGGATGCTTAGAAAATTCCAACATTATTTTCCTGTTTCCGCTGCTGTAATGTACTCAGCTTCTATTGTGGATAATGCAATACACCTATGCAAGCTTGACTACCATGACACAGCTCCCCTTGCAAAAGTGTAGATGAAACCTGATATAGATTTTCTACCATCAAGATCTTCTGCCGTATCTGAATCTGTATAGCCTTCCAATATTGGATCAGCTCCCCCGTAGCACAGACATAACTTTGATATACCCTTGAGGTACCTTAAAATCCATTTAACTGCCTATCAGTGTTGTTTTTCTGGGTTAGAGAGAAAATGGCTCACTACACCCACTACGTGAGCAATATCTGGCATGGTACATACCATAGTATACATTAGGCTTCCAACTGCTGAAGAATATGACACTGATGACATCTCATCTATCTCTTTCTTAGATGAGGGACACGAACTCTTGCTCAATTTAAAATGGTGCGCTAGCAGAATGCTGACAAGTTTGGCATTCTGTATAGGAATCTCCTAATTATCCATTCAATATAACTCTCATGTGAAAGCCACAACCTTTTGTTCTGTCTGTCTCGAACTATGTGCATTCCTAAAATCTGTTGAGCTGGTCCTAAGTCTTTCATGTCGAAAGACTTAAAGAGTTCATTCTTCAGCTAGCTGATCTTCGCTACACTTTGTCCAACGATCAACATGTCGTCTACATATAGTATAAGAGCAACGAAATTTTCATATGAAAACCTTTGAATGTAAACACACTGGTCTACCGCAGTTCTTTTGTATCATTGACTCACCATGACCGAGTCAAACTTCTTACACCACTGCCTTGGTGCTTGTTTGAGGTCGTACAAGTTTTTCTTCAGCTTTCAAACAATGTTCTCTTTTCCTGAGACCTTGAAACCTTCTGGTTGCTCCATGTAGATTCTTCATTTAGATCGTTATGAAGAAATGTTGTCTTGACCTTCTTTTGTTCAAGCTCTAAGTTCAAACTGGCTACCAATCCTAGGATAACTCGGATTGAAGCCATTTTTACAATTGGTGAAAAGATTTCATCAAAGTCAATTCCCTTTTTCTGTAGGAATCTTTTGACTACTAGCCGGGTTTTGTGTTTCACCACATTTTTGCTGCCATCTTTCTTCAGCTTAAACACACATTTATTCTTCAGTGTCTTCATGCTATGAATGAGCTTGACTATCTCATAAGTATTATTCTTCTGCAGATTCCATTTTATCATGCATTACGTGCATTCATTTTCCTTTGTCTTTATGACATACAACTTCCTTGAAAGTTTCTGGCTCCCCCTCGTCAATAAGAAGAATATAGTCAGATTCTGAGTATCTGTTTGATGGAATCCGGCCTCGCTCAAATCTTCGTACTGGAGGTTCACTGGTTTTTGGAGGTCTGTCGTCATCCAGATCTGTGGATGATCATGTATCATCTGATGGAGTGGGTTGCAGCCCCCCTGCTCAACACCACATTCCTCCTCTAGTTCTACTTCTGGCATATCATGCACCCCATCATTATATGTGGTCACTCGTGTTGGTGCTGGGGTTGTGTCTGGATTTGCATCGATTTTTTTGGCATTGGAATTAGAAGACATCTTGGGCTTTTCAATGTCTTCTATTGTTTGGTCTTCAAGAAACACTACATCTCTACTTTTGATGACCTTCTTTTCCTTCGGGTCTCATAGCCTGTATCCAAATTCATCGTCTCCATAGCCTATAAAGATGCATGGAATAGTCATTACATCGAGCTTCTGCTTAAGCTCCTTGGATACATGTGCAAAGGCTAAACAACCGAATGTTCTAAGGTGAGACTATGAGGGATTCTTACCAGACCATACTTTCTCCGGAATCTCAAAATTCAATGGTACAGATGGTGATCTATTGATCAGATAGCAAGCGGTATGAACAGCTTCTCCCCAGAATGGTTTTGGCAGCTGATAAATACGGTTTATACCCACTTATTCATGCATTCTTACCTTATTATTTTGTTAAGTTTTGTGTTAATTAATGTATTTTGTAGTTTTTTTTATGTTTTATTGATAGGAAGTATTGGAACATGGATCTTGGGGCAATTTGACTTATTTTGGGACCTTATAGACGCATCAGAAGCAAGCGGGAAGAGTGGAAAATGCATAATCAGCAAGCCAGAATTTTTGTCTGGCGTCTTGACACCGCTTCAGCATCTCACATACATATTTACCGAGAGTTGGGCACCGCGATGCCACTTTTCAGCGCCGCTGCGCTGCGTCAGACACCCAGAATCATCAGAAATCAGGGTTTTACATGCACAATAACTCCAAGACTTTTCTATAAATATAGAAGCTCGTCCAGAACCCTAAAAGAGGAGGCTAATACACAACTCGAGACTCAAAACATATATTTTAGGGATATCTAAGGAGGAGGATTGAAGAGCAACAAGAGGAGACGAAGGCGGTGACGTCTGAGGATGAAGAGATTCGATTCGGGTTTAATCTTCTAATTTCCTTCTTTAAACTCTAATGATGTCCAATATATTCTTGACCATGATTTCATTGTTTTTATCTTTAGTCAGGAACTAACTCCATTATTCTATAGGATATGTAGCCAATGCTTGAACCTATGTCTTGTTTGCCAATTTGATTATTATAAAGTTTTGATTTAATTTATTTATATTCTTTTGTGTTTAATGCTTCTACTTTGTTGGCCACAAATTGAGATGATGAATGTTTAGAATCTATCACTCGGGAGAGAGGGATTTTGAATAGGATCTAGAGAATATAACTTAGGAGATTTGTGGAGTTCGGGAGAATCTATAGTCCCTTTGAAATCATTAACACAAAATCACAAAGCATAATGAGTTGTTAATTATTGGATTTTTATAGTGATATCGAAGTCTGTAATTAATAATTTTTTCACTATTGCTCGGGAGATGGAGTTGAATACTTTAGGATTCTTGACTTATAAATAATGCAAATGAATAAGGATTGAATGACATGACAAATACATATGGGATAACTAGGTAAAATCAGACTCTAGAATCTATCTCTTCTTGGATTACCTTTATCAAACGTTTTATTATCTTGTTTCTTTAGCTTTTAGTTTTAATATTAGTTATTCTAAATTTAGTTGCTTCTAAATAAAGTTAGGTTTACTAATTATAGTACTTAGTGTGAGTTGAATACAATCCATATGGGTTCGACACTCTCTCACTTATCTTTACTAAAACTTGACAACGTAAACTTGCGGTACGATATAAAATATCACAACAGTAGCATAGCCATGCTGATCATGCTTCTGACTTTCTCCATAATGGTGCGGTTCATTCTTTCAGCAACAGCAGTATGTTGTGGGGTGTGTGGAACAGTCATTTCATGTCGAATCTCATGGCTTCCGCAATAGGCATCAAACTCCCTGGAAGTGTACTCACATTCATTATCTGTACAGAGGCACTTCAGTTTTTTCCATGTTTTACGCTCGACCATGGCATGGAACAGTTTGAAATAATCTAGGACCCGATCCTTTATTTTCAAAAAATATACCCATACCTTCCGAGAAGCATCGTCAAGGAAAGTCGGAAAGTATTTATTACCACCTAGTGAATTGACCTCCAATGGATCACAAACATCAGAGTACACCGGACTGAGTAACTTTGATCTTCTTATAGAAGAGAAATTGAAAGAGACTCTATATTGCTTACTGAAAAGACAGTGATTGCAAGGATCTAAAGCAATATTTTTGGAGACAGAGATTAGATCTTTCTTTGTCAAGGTAGACAACCCTCTTTCACTCATGTGATCGAGTCTCTAGTGCCATAGATTTTTAGAAGCCTCATGCTCAGCTACATTAAGGTTTTCTGCACATATCTTCACATGAGTCTTGTATAGAATGCCATAAATATGTCCTCGAGTGATGACCATGGCGCCTTTTATTATTCTCCAAGTGTCATTGCTAAAGTGGCTAGCATAGCCCTGTTTGTCAAGGGCTATCCTCGAGAGTGGATTGAGCCGAAGTTCTAGAACATGTCTCACCTCCTTCAGGGTTATTGTATACCTTGCATTTATCCTCATCTGAATATCACAAATTCCCAATATCTGAGAGGAACTGGTATTTTCCATCTTCACTGCTCCAAAGTCTTTTGCTTTGTATGTTGTGAAGAAGTCTATGTGAGGGGTGACGTGGTAGGATACTATAGTATCTACCACCCACTCAACATCTTGAGTTGCGGTGTGAAGGCATGTTTCTTCCTGGCTAGAGCAGATAGCTACATCTCCTGAGGTAACTACTAGTGTCTTTGCATCGTTGTTCTTTAGCTGAGAATTGCCTTGACCCTACTTTCGTTGCAGCTTTCAAAAATTCTTCTTTAAGTGGCTTTCTATGCCAGAATGGTAGTACTTGTAGGTAGGCTTTCTTCCGTCTGTGAATTTGCCTCTACTTTTGCTTCCACTTCTCCCTCTACCTCGATTTTAATCTTGTTATCTTCTTCGATTCTCTGTGTCAAGGACTTGTGTCTGATCTGTGCCCACGTCTTTTCTTCCGGCCTCCTCATTTGACAGAGCATCTTTTACCATAGACATATTAAGTTTACCTCATGGAGCCGAATTGTTGAGAGTAACCACCAATATTTTCCAACTATCAGAAAGAGAACTGAGTAGTAAGATGGCTTGAACTTCATCTCTCAGTTGAATGTCTGCTGCAGACAATTGGTTCACCAGACTTTGGAACTCATTGGTGTATTCTGCAACAGAAGTTCCACTCCCTAGTTTCAAGTTCAACAAACGCCTCATTATTAAGGCTTTATTCCGAGCTGTCTTGGCCTGGAACATGTCTTCCAGCTTTATTCATATTTCCTAAGCATCTGTATCATGTGCTACGTGGTGGAAGACAATGTGGCCGATCCACTATCTAATCTAACCCAGACTTCTATTATTGACTCTTTAACAGATTCTGGTCTCACTCCATTCACCTCGATAATATCAAACAAATATTTACAGTGTAAATAATCTATCATTCGAGCCTCCAGATGGAGTAATCAGTTGTCGTCAGCTTAATCATTGCACCAGAAAAGGAATCTTCTATTTCCATTTTACGTTTAAAGTTTAAAATGAGAACATGAATAAATTGGGGCTGATTTTCACAAATCAGAGGTCACCGTTGTGTCCGAAACGGTCGAAAATGATGGATTAGACACTTCGTTGGTCCAAATCCGACTCGGGGACCGATTTATAGATTTCTAAAAATTTCTGGGCTAAAATATAAATTTCAGAGACTTCAGAGGGCTCAGTGAAATTTACTAAGGTTGCTTACGTGGCTGACACGTCGCTGTTGACGTGTTAAAAGTGGGACCGGCATGTTGACGTGGTTGACACGTGGCGCTGACGTATCACTGATGAGCGAAAAATATATCAATATTTATCGCCCCTTTTACTTAATATTTTGTTTAGTTTCTCGGGTTTGAAATTCCTTAAGAATACTAAGAAAATTGTATCTTGCTTGTTTATTTACAGCTTTCAGTAATTAATTTCCGTTTTTGCACTTTCTTTTCTTTACTTTTCAGTCTTTACTTTCTGTAATTTACTTTTACGCACAATACTTTCTTTTCTTTACTTTTCAGCAATTTACTTTTCAGTAATGAGGAGGTAACTCTCCCTTACTGGGGTAAAAGGTAAAACTTTTATTACTAATATTTAAATTAATCTCCCTTAATTATAATATATAAATTAGTTAAAACCTGACTTAACGAGGATACCGCCATAATGGTCGGTTGGTAATTATTTAAATTGGTTTTAACCTGACTAAACTGGATACCGCCTGATTGGTCGGTTGGTAATTAATTATTAATTTGACTTAATCTCGATACCGCCTATATTGCTGGTTGGTAATTATCATGCAAAGTTAATATATTATATTAAGGGAGATATCTAAAATAAAAGTAATAAAAGTGGATTATTTAACCTCAGCATTTTCTTTTATTGTACTTTCACTTTATTTACCTTCCGGCATTTAATTTTCAGCATTTACTTTCCAGCTTTTATTTTTCAGCATTTAATTTCAGTATTTACTTTTCAGCATTTACTTTCCGTCATTTACTTTTCATTATTTAATTTTCAGCAATTTACTTTATGTCTTTTATTTTATTTAAGTTTTTACTACTCATAATATTTGTCGTAACTAATTCAGTTATCTGGGGTTATGATGAAGTCCAATATCACCGGTTTATAAGGGGTTAAATTACGGTTTGGGTAATATAAAGGTTTATTTATTGAGCCTTAGTCTTAATGCGTCTTGTTAACTGGCCATTAATAAGATTCATTCGGTAAACTTAAAATGAACTTGGAAAAGGGATTTTAGGTTAAAGACCTTAGACTCAATAGCCCACGATCTTCCATGAGGATAGATAATCCTTTAATAGATTTCCTTACAGGATAGAAATATACCTGTCCGGCGGGGGTAGCCATAATTGGAACTTAATCTTAATGAATTCAAATAACTTAATTGACATAGGAATATGATTAATCGGGTTACACTGTGTATTTGTATCTGACCATCGGAAGAGGCTTTTACATAATTTCGTGTTCCAGGTTAATAAATCGATATATTACACAACCATAAAATAACCACTTCATCTTTAAAAATGATATTGGAAAGATTCACAACCCTGGATAATTTTATAAAATTGAATTTTCCTAAATCTACTTTCAAGCAATTTCATTTACTTGTTTTAAGTTTAAAGTCACCATCCAATCAAATAACCAATCCATTAGATACTCGTAAAAATTTGACTTCATAAATTAATAACAAAATGTTTTAAGTCCTCGTGGGATCGACACTTTTATACTACTTGAACGATACGTACGCTTGCGTTATACGTGTGTGATTACGCCGGTCAAGTTTTTGGCGCCGTTGTCGGGGACTTATTTATCTTTCACTATTAATTTTGGGGTTAGATACCTTTACTTGTGTCTAATTTCTTTTTACTTATTAATTTTATTTTCTTGTGTTTCAGGTTCTAAAACACTACTTGAGACGAACCAAAAGCTTTGAAGTCCGACCGCTTGACCCAGAGATTGAAAGAACCATCGGACAGTTGAGAAAGGAAAGGCGAGAAGGCCAAGAAACAATCTTTAACATGGAACCTGAACCTTTGGATGTTGCACCACCAATTCCCATTCGATACAGAACCATTATGGTGGTTGACGGCTTCATTTCCTGTATTGTACTTCCTCTCTTACCAGCAAATGCGTGTGACATCAAAACATGCATTCAGATGATTCAGCAGTCAGTTCAGTTTGGGGGGAACGCAACTGAAGATCCTTCGGGTATGTACTTGAATTAGGGAACTGTTACAATGTAACTAGTTTGACTAGAAACAATATCTCTATATCAGAGTATAATCCGTTGCGGATATACCTTTATATTCTAGAACACTAAAGTGTTTCATTTTATAAAGATGATATTGAGATAAACACATTAGATGTGAATAACAGCATTTATATTTTGAATATAAATGAATCTCAAACATATGATATGACAAACAGATAGCTCAAACTGAGTAAATCAGTTGAGACTTAATTGTGGCATTGTTGTCTGTGACACAATTAACAAGACTCGTATATCCACACTTTCGAAGAGTGGATACTAGGACGGATTTGATACTATTCAAATGAAGTCTACAAATCTAGTTTATTGGGCAAAGTGCCTAAAACACCTTTTACTTGGTAAAAGTGTAAATGCCACCGATCTGTTAGCCCTTGTTCATAGTGACGTTAGTGGGCCCATGTCTAGCTAGGCTAAATGTGGATATGAATATTTTGTGACCTTTACGGATGTGGCATCGCGTTATGGTTATGTGTTTCTTTTGAAACACGAATCGAAAACTTTTAGAGTTTCGACACAAAATAGACAAACAGATCGGCTAAGTATTAAACCGTCACAGTTAGACCATGATAGAAAATACTTAAGCAATAAGTTTCTCAAATACTTGAAAGAGTATAGTATTCTTTCAATGAGGACTCCTCCCGGAACACGTCAGTTTGACGGTGTGTCTGAACAGAGAAACCGAATTTTGTTGGACATGATAAGGTTAATCATAGGTCGCTCTGAGCTACCATTTCCTTCAAGGGATACGCATAAACAGTGCAAAACTTATTTTGAATAAGGTTCCATAAAAATCTATTTGACAGACTTCATATTAGATATGAACAGGAAAGAAGCCGGGTTTTCTCATTCCTGAAGATTTGGGAATGCTGGGCATATGTTTGGATGATACCAAACTAAAACCCAAATCGGATAAGTGCCTAAATTGTAGGTTATCCTAGGGAAACCAAAGTATAGTACTTATACAACTCACTAGAGAACAATGTAATTGTTGCTGGCCATGCGGTTTTCCTAAGAGGAATACCTATATGCAGTGGTAAGTGGGAGGAAAGTAAAACTCGATGAATATCGGAGTAATACTATTCCAGGCATCGATTCCTTAATGGAACACAAATAGTTCATCAAGGATGAAACTATACCAATAATCTTCGAACACACAAGAACCACGTAAGTCGGAGAGAATCAGAAAACAACCTGGGGTATGGGTTTCTGATCTCACCTCATAAAGATGTTAATCTTATTGAGGAACACGAACTGACTACGTATGAGGAAGTGATACAAGGTATCGACTCCCTATTATGGCAAAGTGCCATAAAGTCCAAAATGGATTCCATATGTACCAACCAATTTTACACACTAGTTGATGTACTGGAAGGCATTGTGCCTATTGGTGCTATATAAGTCTTCAAGGAAGACATACATGGAAGGCAACATACCACCGTACTAAGCTAGGCTTGTAGCGAAAAGGTATCGTTATCAACATTATGTCGATTACGATGAAACCTTTTAACTGTTGCCACTGTTAAATTCATTTGGATAATACTTGATGATGCTGCATGTTTCATTCATGAAATATGACAGCTGAATGCCAAAACTGCTTTCCTTAACGGAAATCTTTAGGAGGATGTTTACAACATCCTGACGGTTTTGTCGTACAAAAATGAGCAAACAAGGTTTGCAAGTTAATTCGATCCATGGATGGATTGAAGCAAGCATAGTGTTCTTGGAATTATCGTTTTGATGTAATCATAATGGTGTATGATTTAATTCAAAGCAAAAATGATTCTTGTGTATATAAGGAGGTTAGTGGGAGCGCACTGACAATGTATGTCCTAAGTAATGATGACATATCATTTCTTGGAAATGATATTTCCCATAATACAATCGGTGAAAGCTTGGCTTTCATGAAAATTCTCCGTAGAATTCTTGGGAGAAACAACTTTTATTCTAGGAATAAAGATCTACTGGGATAGATTTAAAGTTGTTGTCACTCTCCGAGAAATTGTACATTAAAATAAATGTACGCGACCTGGTGTCTCATACGCTTTGAGCATATGAAGTCACAATCGGGCCAATCCAAGTGATAGTCATTGGATTGATGTGAAGAACGTCCTTGAGTATCTTAGAGGAACTAATGATGATTTCTTATTCTATGGAGAAGGAGAACTTGAAGTGACTGGGTTCACTGCTGCAAGTTTCCTGACCAATAAAAATGACTATTAGTTGTAACAACGGTACTATAAAGTTTGAATAACGGAACAGTGAGCTGGAAATCTTTCATGCAAGATATTGTTACCGAATAAACAACAAAAGTGGATTGTTGCTGCACCTGAGGCAGCAATAGAAGCCTTCTGGATTGATAATAATCTAATTAGATTAGATATAGTTCTGTTAGCAGCTGAGCTAGGCTACAACGCAGGCTAAAGAATTAATGGTCTCATCAACGATCCAGATAAATACTTCGAATATTCATCTGATTTGTTCGAATCATACATCGCGGCGATGTGATGATCGAATAAATCGCATCAGATGATAATTATGCAAATCTACTGAAGAAAGCATTTCCTCAGCAAAAGTTTGAGCGAACCGTACATAGTTCGGGTGTAGGACACTTGAGTGATTGGCTATAGGCCAAGTGGGAGATTGTTGGACGATTATGGCCCATAGCATCACTATTTGTACAGATCATGGTGTTGTTGTACAAATTAACTATGTGATAAATGAAATTGCTCTTTTATCATTTGTAATTAGATTACCAAGATGTATAAATGATAAAAGGTCCATATGATTAGTTCCGGATTGAGATGATATGAGATAGTATCAATCCACGAAGGTTTAATCATTAAATATCCCTAGTCGTAGTATTATCGAGACTGGACATCGATAATGCGGAATAGACTAGTATTGCACTTGTGCGCGTTGTGGGAGCATAACGGCATAGTTCTCATATATTTGGGTATAGAATACTCATGCAAGTGTAATAGGAGGTTGTGTTTACCGATGGTACAGAAATAGCTTCGCTCTGGATAGACCCCTCGGAATTCCATTGGTAGTATGACTATGTGCCTATGGAAGTCCGAATCAGGGTAGGTGTATTTGGTCTTAACCTGAGACTTACACCGCTAATACTTGCGACAATCAATATACTTTGGTTTAGGTTGTCCAGGGCTTTAACAGGTTCTGTGTACGCCTATTCTGGGTATATTGAGAATCGTAGTGTATTGGGTGTGATGTCGAGATGGAAGTATCACTTCAGTCATAGTGGAGATGATGATAACGTAGGATACAGAACTGGTGCTCTTATGTACTGCAGTCATCGAGATAATATGACTAGGTCATGATTATCCGATTATAGAGACTAGTTACCAGAGATCCGATATGTGTTTCGTACGGGGCAGTACAATTCTAGCCCCAGGCCTTGCACGTGACATCCGATACTGGATCGAAATACGCAATGCTACGTATACTACGCCTGATATAAATCGTATATTCCAGTAAGAATATTTCTGGAGAATTGGGTAGGCACGATGCTTTGCTAGAAGCCAACCATATCTTGTAAATCGGTAAAAGCGTAGTACAAGGTACGTACGTGTTCGGATAGTCCGACTACTGGATTTACTGCCAACATATCCGGGGATCTCATGGGTCGCTTCCCGAAGATTCACTGATGACGTATGACTCGCACTTTATTAATCTGGGATTAATTATAAGAGAGAGAAAATTAATCTGGGATTAATTACGGAGATATTTTATCTGGGATAAAATATTATTTAAAGAGAGAAAACGATTAATTTGGAATAAATCGATAAAATAATATATTCGATATATTATACGAAATTGGATTTCGACGCGTAATTAAAATTAGATTTTAATTCGGACGAACGAGTTAATTTAGAATTAATTCGCTAGCGACGTGAATAGTAATTTTGCTAGGCATAATTATTTAATTAAATTAGATTTAATTACTTCGCAACGGAAAATTCGTTAATTCGGAATTAGCGAACCCAAGCCCGGGAGTGTTTGCGGGCGCATTCGCATTTCGAATCAAGTGCGGCCCACAAGTCACATCACGCGTCACATCACATCACACATCATTCAAGTGATGGATGTCTTATCACTTTGAGTGATTGACATGCAGTCACTATTCATGAAAGAAGTGGTTGTGAGGCTTGTGTTCGTAGCATCGCATAGCCGTTCAATGTGAGTATGATTCCGTCATTCTTCGTTGAGTATTCACATGTGTTTCATTGCTTGAATTTATCATTGGGACTTAATAGAAACCCAACACCACTAACATATATCAACCAACATAAAATGCAGAACGAGGTAATTCTGGTGACGCCAGACAAGCCAGGTAAGTAAAACCGCATGCATGAATTTGAAAGACTTATCACTGTCACACACTGTACAACCCTATTAAAGTGTGGGTGATTGTAGACATTTCATTTTTACATGTAGCCCGATAATGAGTCTCTCATGAGATTACACATGAAAAATTTGGGAAAATCGTAAAGTTTAATGCTGGTAGGGAAAGAAACCCCGGAAGATCCAAGAGATGGCCAAAACCAAGGCCGGACATAAAATTAACCATAATATCCAGCCGGACACACTTCAAGTCTGGCAGGATATGTGTTGGGTTTCCAGTTTTGAAGAATGATTCAATCAATTTCCTTCTTAACTAATTTCAATAAAACCTCACTTTCATTATTAATCAATTTCCGTAACAGATGAGATCTTTTCCTTAGTAACCAACCCTACATACTATAAAAATGAGATCAAAACACAAAGAGGGGATCAAATTCAAAAAATCAGGAACCAAGAAAAAGTAACCCTAATTCCCATCTCCGGCAAAATCTAATATCTTATTTTTGTTGGGGTTTTCTTAAGGCGCAGCGGAAGAGCGCGGTTCGAGTGAAATCGTAAATTTAAAAATTTTTAAACTTACTGAATAAATTATTCAATATCTCATATGAATAATTCATTCATATTTCACCTAAACATATTTATTCGATATCAAATAACGACATAAATAATTTAGAAACACCACGAAACTTTTACGAAAATATTTTTCTGCAAAATAACATAAAACGTGTTTTTATCTGAACCGACCAACCAATACACACGGGTGATGCCCAGGTCAGCCCCAAAAGTACTTGGGCAGTTCATAGTGTATGGGTTTTATGGTGAAAATCCGGTAACGCAGCGGAAACGCGGAAAATCAAAATGTTCCGATTTAAATAATTTTTCTTGGGTCAATTAAATAAACTTATTTATTTAATTACCCAATACTTAAAAACTGAAATTTTACACAATAAACCCAATTTCTTGGTAATTGCCGAATTGGCCCAAAACTTTACGAATTGATCATTTTAGTCCTTAAATTATCAAATATAATTTTGGATGATTCTAAATCAATTCTAAAATGATTTCCAACATGTCCAACACAACAAAATCATATTGCAACAAAATCCCCAAAAATTTTGTAATTGCCGAACACACCCTTAAATTTTCAGTTTTTGCAATTTGGTCCATTTTTGTTCAAAACATGTCAAGATCTAATCCAATCAACTCAAAAATTAATATGAATCATATGCACACCATAATACATCACATATATGAAAAGCCCCAAATTTGGAAAGGGTTAAGAAACCTAATTTTATAATTTCTTCAAATTGATAAATTTTACCAAATCAATTAAATCAAACACTTTAATTCAAACTTTACCGCATCAAACAAGTCTCACTATCATGAAACAACTCAAGAACAATTTTAGGTCATCAATAAGTGACTTAGTAACTCTAGAATGGCAACTTGATTATCAAATAATCAAAAGAGAGCTTATGAAACCATTTCAAGCTCACTTAGAAACTATACATATTTTTATCTTTCAAACAAGTTCATAACCATTTAAAACACAAACTATAAGTGTAGAGACAACATCCTAAAACACATATTGAAGCTAAGCATGATAGAAACATTTTCTTAGTTGAATGATTTAAAGAAAAACTTACAAAATCAAAGTATTTCAAGCTTTTCCTCTTTGATCTTCAACTTTTGCTCTCAACTCTTTTTGTGTTTGTTTTTGTGTAACTTGTTAACCTTAACCTAATGGAAATGAAAAAAAAACAATATATACTCTATCATTTTGCCCTCGGCCGAAAATGAGCATATATTAAATATCTAGATATTAATTATTTAAATACAAATATTTTAAAGTTTGCTTTATCAACTTGTGTAAATGATCATTAAACCATTTAATGATTTTCAAAAAGTAAAATAAAGCAACTCAAGTCATCTACTAAAATATCAAAACTTAAAATATTTATATTTTTAATTAATTTAATTAAATAACAATTAAATAATTATTTAAATATAAATATTTTAAATATATATATTATATTTACTTTAAATATTCAAATACATATATATTTATGATATATGTCAAATATCATAATTTGACATTTAATTAATGTGTATTTAATAAAATCTATCATTAAATACAAATACATAATAATTGGGAAATGACCATTAGGTCCCTTCTCGTGTATTTTTCGTTTAACATTTAAACGACTTATAAATAATATGTATTATTCATAAAAGTTGCCCTAGTGCTCTACGAGTATATTTCACAACTGAGACTCTCTAGATTCAGGCATATCCGTCACAAAATCTAATTTTGTGTGCATAATTTACCCACCCGTAAATTATGACGAACACGGATAAACTCGCTGAATCATACAGGTCGAGGTCATGGCATATGTTTAATTCCTTCGTCATAGGTATCCGGATATATCCCAGAGATATAGATGTAAACGTCAAATCTCTATAGGGACAATCTCAGTGACGTCTCTATTAGCAATCTATAATAGAACACTTAGAACTCACTTCTAAAGTGTACCACGGGCCCATGGTTTTTATCTGATTTCTAATCATATATGGACTACTTATGCACTGTACACAAAACGGACGGATCCTATCTCGACACACACAGGAAACCCTGAGGATCTGTCCACACCCAACGAACAGGAGGAGATATGATCTGAATAGATCGGTGACGTGACTGCCATCTAAGTGTGGAAGATGTCTCATGTGCCCACAGTGGTATCTCAAGTCGAAGAATCACAAATGCTACTCAACCCGAGAAGATTCTTATTGACGTTGGTGTACGACCCATTAAGAATCTTCGGTGAGTCGTTCAGTGTTTATCCGCTATAAACACCTACACGTCTATACGAGTCTCCAAGACTCATGGTTCATTGAGAAATCATTGGAATCATATATTCCATTATATGACATTTACCGGTCTCAACGGGTTTACTTTACTGACCAAGTAGTGTAAACCTTGACCAGGAACTGTCTAAGAATGACAGTGTCATGATACAACTTAATGTCAGTTGCGACGCTTTTGCAACTGCATCATGACTAATCATTCTAAGGGCAATTACATATTTACCATATAAGAAGATATATTATATTATAGAAACTGCTTATTTTATTCATAATAAAACGTTTACAAGAGTATTTACAAGGAAATACAACAGGGAATTGGCGCTTTGAGCACCAACCCCAACAAAATCTCCCATTTGCTCTAATGCCAATATCGATTGTATCTAATACCCATCGACTCCACATGTTTATCCAATAACTTCGGAGGTATGGCATTCGTAAGCGGGTCTGCTACATTATCTTCACTCAATACCGTACACACGACAATATCCCCTCGCGACACAATCTTTCGAATGATGTGGTACTTGCGTTCCACATGCTTCAACTTCTGATGCGCCCTTGGTTCCTTTACTTGTGTAATGGCTCCAGTATTATCACAGTATAACGGAATCGCATTCTCGATACTTGGGACCACTCCCAATTATGTGATAAAGTTCCTAATCCATATAGCTTCCTTTGTAGCTTCAGAAGCTGCAATGTATTTCGCCTCTGTGGTGGAATATATTGTTGGCCCCTGTTTGGAACTCTTCTAGCAAATTGCACATCTGTTAAGGGTAAAGATGAATCCAGATGTAGATTTTCTATCATCGGTATCTGATTGGAAGTCGGAATTCGTATACCCGTTAACTTGCAGTTCACTTCCTCCATAAATAATCAACTTATCCTTAGTACCTTTAAGATACTTCAGGATATGTTTAATGGCCATCCAATGGTCATTGTCTGGATTAGACTGATATCTACTAGTTACGCTAACAGCGAAACTGATATCCGGCCTAGTATATAACATGACATACATTATGCTACCCAAACACGAAGCATAAGGTTGGTTAGACATTCTAACCTTCTCATCTTCTATTTGTGGACTCATCTTCTTTGAAAGATGAATCTCATGTCTGAACGGTATATTTGTTGTCTTACCGTTACCAAAATTGTAACGTTCCTAGATCTTATCTATGTACGTTGATTGGGATAACCCAATCGGCTTCCTCTCTTTATCTCTATAGAGTTTTATGCCTAAAACATAGGAATCTTCTCTCAGGTCTTTCATGGAGAAATTCTTACATAGGTAAACTTTGACACCTTGCATCATCCCTATATCATTCCCAATGATTAGGATGTCGTCAACATAGAGGACTAAAAATATTACCATGCTCTCACTGGCCTTCTGATACACACAGGATTCTTCCAAATTCTTGAGAAAACCAGACAATCTAATAATCTCGACGAATCCAAGATTCCAACTTCGTGAAGCTTGTTTAAGTCCATAAATGGACTTCTTAAGCTTACATACCATACCCGAGTTCTCGCTGGACGCAAAACCTTCCAGTTGTTCCATATAGATTTCTTCATCAAGAAATCCATTTAGAAAAGCCATTTTGACATCCGTTTGCCAAATCTCATAATCATGATACGCAACTATAGAAAGCAAAATCCTAATAGACTTAAGCATTGCTACTGGCGAAAAAGTTTCATTGTAGTCGACTCCAGGTCACTACGTGTAACCTTTTGCTACCAGTCAGACCTTATAGGTTTCAAACTTTCCATCAGGCAGGTGTTTCCTCTTGTAAACCCATTTATAACCAATAGGAACAATTCTTTCGGGATACGAAACCAAGTCCAAAACTTGATTCTGATGCATTGAGTCTAACTCGGATTTCATGGCACTTTGCCACTTCACGAAGTCGATGTCCAACATCGATTCTCTATAGATAAAAGGGTCAGTCTCTTCAACTAAGAGAACATCGAGACTCTTCTCTTGTATCAAATACAAACGTTCAGGAGGTATAGATACCCTTTGTGACCTACGGAGTGTGTGTGTTGAAGGTTCTTCATCTACTTGAACTCCAGGTTCCTCCGTTGGTTAGTTGTTTTCAGGTTGGACTTCATCAAGTTCAACATGTCTGTGATTACCATTTTCTAACAAAAATTCTACTTCTAGAAATTTTAAGAAGTGAGCTACGAACATATGTTGATGCTCGGTATCATAGAAAAGATATCCCTTCATATTCGAAGGATATCCAACAAACCTAAACTTTTACCCTCTAGGCGAAAACTTATCTTGCTGAGTCATCCTGACATAGGCAGGACAGCCCCAAACCTTAATATAATTAAGATTTGGTCTACTACCGGTCCATATCTCATATGGAGTCGTAAAAACAGCTTTTGAAGGAATTTTATTCAAAAGATGTGCAGCTATTAAAATAGAGTAGCCTCATAAGTAATGGGGCAAATCTGTAAAACTCAACATAGATCGGACCATTTCCAATAAAGTCTGATTTCTCCTCTCAGACACTCTGTTGTGCTGTGGAGTACCTGGAGGAGTCTATTGAGCGAGAATTTCATTCTCTTTCATATAATCCATGAACTCACTGCTCATATATTCACCGCCTTGATCAAATTGAAGGCATTTAATATATTGACCAGTTTGTTTTTCTACTTCATTACGGAACTCTTTGAACTTTTCAAAGATTTTCGATTTATGTCTCATCAAATAGACATAACCGTACCGTGACAGATCATCGGTAAAGGTAACGAAGTACGAATAACCACTGTGAGTAGTCTGACTTAGTGGACCACATACATCATAATGTACGAGTTCCAGTAAGTTAGTGGCGTGGTGTCCAACACCAGAAAATTGGGCTTTGGTCATCTTACCCTGAATACACGATTCACAAGTTGGATAGGGTTCAATGGTTAGATCTGGTATCAAACCATTCCTAACCAATTGGGTAAGGCGTTTAACGCCTATATGACCTAGCCTCATATGCCAAAGTTCAGTATTATTAACTTCAGGTAATCTACGTTTATTAATGCTAGTATTCAAAACATCTCTAGAAGTATGCAATGTGTAATGACCATGCTCATTTGGACAACAAAGGATCTGAATATTACGTTTATCATATAAATACAAAGAACAGTTCTTAATATTAACATGATAACCTTTTGTATCTAATACAAAATGAGATATAATATTTACTACACATCATATTACAACGTAGCAATCATACAACAAAAGGCTCTCATTCGGCAAAGAGATCTCGCATACTCCCACTGCAACTGCATCTAGAGAGTCTCCACTCCCAAAGCGCAACTGCATCTCTCCAGGCTTCAGTTTCTTACTTTCCTTCAGCACCTGCAACGAATTGCAAATGTGAACAGGACAATCAGAATCCAAAGTCCAGCTGGATGTAACAGCTTCACAAGCTAGTGAGATATCAATAACTGGAAAAATAAATGTACCTGATGTAGATGTTATCTCTTTCCTTATCTGGGCAATGCAGTCAGGACAGTTCCTATCCCAGTGCCCGACTTTGCTGTAGTGATGGCATTTGTCTTCAGAAGCCTTCTTGGGCTTTGCTATCTTTCCTTGTGGTGGAGGACCGAAACCCTTCTTCTTCACTTTCGTCTTCTTTCCCTTTGGCCAGGCCTGGGAAGAAGCAGAGAGTGAAGTAGGTTTCGGAGGGTGAGTCGGTACTCCATTCCTTAGGTCATCTTCCGCCGTGATCAGCATCCTATGCAATTCATGGTAGGAACAGATAATCTCATTCATGTTGAAATACATGACGAATTGGCGATAAGAAGCTGGGAACGAACCAAAAATGACATTCCTACCGAGAATGTCATTCAAAGGGAGATTATTTTGCCTTAGTTGTTCGATCAAATCGATCAAGTGAAGAACATGCGAGCTCACAGCTTGCCACTCGTCCAGTCACACATGGAACAGTTCCATCGCAACTTTATGAACAATAATTTGTTCTTGGTTCATATATGATTCTCTTAATTGCATCATCATACTATACGCATTTATCATGCCATATTATTGTCTCTTGAGTCCCGATGCTAGTGAACTTAAGATGTATGATTTAACTTTTAAATCATCATCCTTCCAAGCTTGGAAAATTTATAGTTCCTCCGGTGTTGCGTCCTCAGACACAGCAAGGGGCAGCGGACCCTCGAGTACATATCCCAAATTTTCGGATTAAATGACAATCCTTAAATCCAAATCTCAATCGGCAAAGTTCTCAGCGCCTTTAAGTTTGTTTGTATCGAACATACACGCAAACAGATTAGTCGATTGTGCCGCCATCGCAAATCTATCATATAGATTATGAAAAACGGTTAGCAGAAATTAAGCAATTCATATAATATCGAAAGCATTAACTAGATCATGGATTTTTAATCTAAAAATATCCCTCCCACTAAATCATGCAATACTGAATTAAATTAAATACAAATAGTGAAGGTGGATCCCATGAATATATTTCAGCTCACAGCTTTGGCACGTTCTCGCCTACGTATATTCATCAGGTAGACAACTCATTGTCAATCACTCAATAGTGACTCCTGGGTTTCCAGTCTTGGCCGTTTCTCGTTGTGACAGCTTTGGCACGTTCACAAGGAGGCGTACTAAGGTTAAACTCGTCAATGATAAACTCAAGTTACTTGCGTAACCCTGACAACTTTGGCACGTTTAGGATTCCGTTTTCGCTTGAATTTATATAGTATCAGATATATATCCGGCATAAATAAATTTCTATCGGCTACATCCTCACAGCTTTGTCACATTCTCGGATGTAGTCATAGAAAAGATATTCATAAACTGTATTGACAAGACGGACCATGTAACATGCATCAAATACATAATTATCATAAAACCTTATTAATTAGGGATTTTCGGCAAAAGATGTTTTTTACTTTATTTAATCAAATTAAATAAACACATGCATGAATAAATGATGAGTGATAAATGTATCACTATTTCCCACTCATTTAACTTAATATTTTGTATAGTTTCTTGAGTTTTATGAATATTTTGATGTGTTTTGTGTTATTTTGTAGATAAATAAAGTTTCAGGACATTTTGGAGGTGATTTGAAGCAAAACTGTGAAATTTGGTGAAATTTGGCAAAAAGGGTATTTTGGTAATTTTGGGCGTCCCGACACAAAGGGTATTTTGGTAATTTTGGACATCCCGACACCGAAATAAAATTTCAGGACATTCTGGAGGTGATTTGGAGCAAGACTGTGAAATTTGGCAAAAGGGTATTTTGGTAATTTTGGGCGTCCCGAGCAAAAAGGGTATTTTAGTAATTTAACCACCATGCCACGTGTCAAAGATTCAACGAGCCGTCATTTTTAGCACACCATGCCACGTGTCGAAAATTCAGCGATCCAAAAAAAATAATAATAAAAAAATAAAAATCAGAAAAATAATAAAAAAATAAAAATCTGAAAAATAATAATAAAAAATTAGATTTTTTTGCCTATAAATAGATTTCGAATTTTTAGTTTCAAATGTACCTCTTCCTCTGAAATCCTTATAAATAAAAGAGAGTTCTTCTTATTTGCTTCTTTTATTCAGTTTTATTTACGCTTTGTAGTAGTAATTCTATCCATCCATGAGGGGGTAACTTCTCTATGCTGAGGTAATAAGGTAATTCTTTTACTATTGCTTTTTTAGATTAATCTCCCTTAAAATATGATATATAAACTATTTAAAATCAGATTAATAAAGGATACCGCCATTCCGGACGGTTGGTTATTTAATTTAATCTGGTAAACCTGACTTAATGAGGATACCGCCATACTGGACGGTTGGTTTAAATTTATATTTCTGTTCCGCCTTATGGCTGGTATATTTGAATTTGACTTAATCAGGATACCGCCATTCTGGACGGTTGGTTTAAAATATCACAAGATTATATATTATTTTATGGGAGATATCTAAATAGTAAATAGTATAAGTTAATTCCTTTTACCTTAGCATTTTATTTATTTTTCCGCATTTACTTTTTAGTAATTTTTATGTCTTTTTACTTGTTCTAATTATGTGTTATAACTAAGTTAAATATCTAGGGTTGTGATAAAATCTAATATCACCGGTTTTAAAAGGGTTAGATTATAGTTTGAGTAATTTAAAAGAATTATTTGTTGAGTCATAACCTTAATGCCTTTTTATTAACTGATCACTAATAAAATTGATTAGATAAAACTTAAAATGAACTAGACATAGAGATTTTAAGTTTAAAGACCTTATACTCAACAACCCACGATCTTCTTTAAGGATAGATAAACCTTTAATAGATTTCCTTACAGGATAGGAATATACCTGTTGGGCGGGGGTAGTCATAATTGGAACTTAACCTTAATGAATCTAGGTAATTTAATTGACATAGACATATGGTTCAATTGGATTATAACTAGGTATTTGTAAATGATCATTCGAAAGAGGCTTTTACATAATTTAGTGTTCCAGATTAATAATTCAATATTTTACCCAACTATGATATAACTACTTCATCTTTTAATAGATATTAGAAAGATTCACAACCCTAGATCTTTGAGTCTTTTATTTTCCTTAGTATTTTCTTTTGTCTTTTTATCTTTTTATTTATTTAGCAAATCTACAAATCAAATCATTCAAGCAATCAATTCCCTCTCCCTCAATTAGATATTTGTAAATAAATAGTATCAACAATTAATAACAATAGTAGGAATTAAGTCCTCGTGGGATCGATATTTTTATACTACTTGAACGATACGTGCGCTTGCGTTATACGTGTGTGTTTACGCCGGTCAATAAAGTAAAGATTAAATTAAACATTGAATTTAAAAGGCATAATCATATCAGGTTGTCCAGAATCAGACTCGCTCTGATACCATTTTATAAGGTTTTATTGCGAAAATCCGGTAACGCAGCGGGAACGCGGAAAATCAAAATTTTCTAATTTCAATAATTTTTCTTGGATCAATTAAATAAACTTATTTATTTAATTACCCAATACTTAAAAACTGAAATTTTACACAAGAAACCAAAGTTCTTGGTAATTGCCAAATTAGCCTAAAACTTTACAAATTGATTATTTTAGTCCTTAAATTGTCAAATACAATTTTGGATGATTCTAAATCAATTCTAAAATGATTTCCAACATGTCCAACACATCAAAATCATATTGCAACAAAATCCCAAAAATTTTGTAATTGCCGAACACACCCTTAATTTTTCAATTTTTGTAATTTGGTCCATTTTTGTTCAAAACATGTCAAAATCAAATCCAATCAACTCAAAAAATAATATGCATCATATAAAAACCATAATACATCACATATATGAAAAGCCCCAAATTTGGAAAGGGTTAAGCACCCTAATTTTACAATTTCTTCAAATTGACAAACTTTACCAAATCAATTAAATCCAACACTTTAATTCAAACTTTACCGCACCAAACAAGTCTCACCATTATGAAACAACTCAAGAAAAAATTCTAGGTCATCAATAAGTGGCTTAGCAACTCTAGAATGGAAACTTGATTATCAAATAATCAAAAGAGAGCTTATGAAACCATTTCAAGCCCACTTAGAAACCATACATGCTTTCATCTTTCAAACAAGTTCATAACCATTTAAAACACAAACTATAAGTGTAGAGACAACATCCTAGCAACACATGTTGAATCTAAGCATGATAGAAAAATTTTCTTAGTTGAAAGATTTAAAGAAAAACTTACAAAATCAAAGTATTTCAAGCTTTTCCTCTTTGATCTTCAACTTTTGCTCTCAACATTTTTGTTTTT
This sequence comes from Zanthoxylum bungeanum, assembly GCA_019454045.1. Classification (NCBI taxonomy): domain Eukaryota; kingdom Viridiplantae; phylum Streptophyta; class Magnoliopsida; order Sapindales; family Rutaceae; genus Zanthoxylum; species Zanthoxylum bungeanum. The sequence goes on along the minus strand of SKCR01051684.1, from coordinate 18,646 downwards.
GTTTTTGTGTAACTTGTTAACCTTAACCTAATGGAAATGAAACAAAATAATATATACTCTACCATTTTGCCCTTGGCCGAAAATGAGCATATACAAAATATCTATATATTAATTTTTGTTTCATTAAAGTTTGCTTTATCAACTTATGTAAATAATCATTAAACCATTTAATGATTTTCAAAAAGTCAAATAAAGCAACTCAAGTCATCTCCTAAAATATCAAAATTTAAGATATTTATATTTTTAATTGATTTAATTATTTAACAATTAAATAATTAAATAATTATTTAAATACAAATATTTTAAATATATGTATTATATATACTTTAAATATCCAAATACATATATATTTATGATATATGTCAAATATCACAATTTGACATTTAATTAATGTGTATTTAATAAAATCTATCATTAAATATAAATACACAATAATTGGGAAATGACCATTAGGTCCATTCGCATGTATTTTTCGTTTAACCTTTAAACGACTTATAAATAATCAGTATTATTCATAAAAGTTACCCTAGTGCTCTACGAGTATATTTCACTAGTGAGACTCTCTAGATTCAGGCATATCCGTCACGAAATCCAATTTCGTGTCCATAATTTACTCACCCGTAAATTATGATGACCACGGATAAACTCGCTGAATCATACAGGTCGAGGTCATGGCATATGTTTAATTCATCCATCATAGGTATCCGGATATATCCCAGAGATATAGATGTAAACGTCAGATCTCTATAGGGATAATCATGTCGATGTCTCTATTAGCAATCTCTAAAAGAACACTTACAACTCACTTCTAAATTGTACCACAGGCTCATGGTTTTTATCTGATTGATAATCATATATGGACTATCTATGCTCTGTACACAGAACTGACGGATCCTATCTCGACACACACAAGACACCTGAGGATCTGTCCACACTCAACGAATAGGTGGAGGTCTGAATCGGTGACGTGACTTCCATTTAAGTGTGGAAGATGTCTCATGTGCCCACAGTGGTATCTCAAGTCGAAGAATCATAAATGCTACTCAACCCGTGAAGATTGTTATTGACGTTGGTGTACCATCCATTAAGAATCTTCAGTGAGTCGTTCAGTATTTATCCTCTATAAAAACCTACACGTCTATACGAGTCTCCAAGACTCATGGTTCATTGAGAAACCATTGGAATCATATATTCCAGTATACGACATGTACCGGTCTCAACAGATTTACTTTACTGACCAAGTAGTGTAAACCTTGACCAGGAACTATCTAAGAATGACAGCGTCATGATACAACTCAATGTCAGTTGCGACGCTTTTGCAGCTGCATCATGACTAATCATTCTAAGATCAATTACGTCTTTACCATATAAGAATATATATTATATTATAGAAACTGCTTGTTTTATTCATAATAAAACGTTTACAAGAGTATTTACAAGGAAATACAATGGGGAATTGGCGCTCTGAGCACCAATCCCAACACATAGGCTGTCCGAACAGTGTCCAATTCACTGTTTGGACAGCGAACACCCGGTAAGCCCGAAACTCACCTGGTAACGCCGTTTTTCACCGTTTTCGCATATTTTCAATCCGAAATAATTTCCGGCAATTATTCCAATGCCCAATACACATCCAATATATTTAAATAACATATTTTTCATCACCAAAATTTCAGAATTTCCAGATCTGATCTGGGTGCCAAAAATATCATTTTTCATGCTTTAAATCTATTTTTCTCAACATTAATCATATTAATATTTACACCAATCAAAGCCACCACCAATGAAGAACTCAAGAACAATTCTAGTAGTTACAAGATTGGTCATAACACTCTAGAATGGAAATAAGTCATCAAATGACAAAATTGAACTAATATTACACTAATATTACTCAATCTTACTTCACACATTCATCTAGCCTCCAAATCCATCCTCCAAATCAAAAAGTCCCAAAATCCAAGAAAGAAAGAAACCCTAAAACTATTCTAGATGCTCAAGAATAAGAAACAAATTTTCTAAACTTAAGAATATTAAAGATTACCTTAAATTCTTTAACTTTCCTTAAACTTCTTTCTTGATTTGATCACTTTCTCTCAAGTTTCTCTCAAGAATCCATTTTGGAAGCTCTCTTAAATGGTTGAAACTTTGGCCAAGACAACTTATAAAAGAGAAAATAATTTTTCCCTTTTGTCATTTTTAAAATTTAATCAAATTAAAGAATCCAAATTCAATTTGAAAACCATTTACTTTAATAAGACCAAGTGTAACTGATGAGCGGAGAATATATCAATATTTACCACCCATTTGACCTAATATTTTGTATAGTTTCCCGAGTTTTATGAACGTTTTGATGTGTTTTTATTTATTTTACAGATAAAATAAAATCAGGACTCAATTGAATCATTCAGGTCGAAATATGGAATAAATAAGAGCAAAAACTGGACTTGACATATGGATTTTGGAGGTTGGAACTTGAAATGGCGTTCTAACGAAGTACAATTTCAAATATTTCAACTTTGCGCAATGTTCATATTTTGGCCATAAATTTCTACTCCGATGATGTGATTCAAGTTCCAGATTAAAGAAGACTCGAATATTTATAACTTTGACGTTGATAGAAATTTCGAATTCTGAACATTTCATGACCGAAATTGATGAAAAATCTGAAAGTGTGTTATGTGTAATTATTAAAGTCATTTTCAAAACAAAAATAAAATAAAATAAAATAAAAAAGGAAAATTGTCAAACTTCCATCAAACATGCTTGCATGTTTGGTGGAGGATTTGGTGTCATATTTGGTGCCATGTTTGGTGGAGAAATTGATGGAGAAATTTGTGGAGAAATTGGTTGAGGCAAAATTTTGCCTATAAATACCAAGTCATTTCATTTATAAATTTCATACTTTCTTGAGGTTTCTAATAAGGAACTTGAGGATTGTATCTTGTGTGTTTATTTTCTATATTTTAATTATGTATTTTTATTTATTATAATAATAATAGTTTGTGTATTTTTACTTTCTTTTATGTTTAGTAGTTAATTTCCGCTGGGGAAATGGTGAAACCTTTTATATGATAATGTAGATTAATCTCACTTAATTTATAATATGGAAATTGTAATCTAATAATATGGATTAATGTTGTACCGCCTACATGGCTGGTTTTATTTATTTGACATAATGTGACACCGCCTATATGGTCGGTCTTTAGGTGACAGATGATTACCGCTTATATGGCTGGTTTATGGATAAATAATAACACCGTCTTTATGATTGGTTTGACTTAATTGGGTAACACTGACAATTTCTATATTATAATAAAGTGATATTTCTATATTTGAAATATTAAAGGTGGATCCTCTAACCCCGGTATTTTATTTTTAATCTAGGGAAGTGATGAAGCACAATATTCACAAGTTTAAAAATTGATTTTCTTTATACTATGGGTAATACTTATGCTTGTTTATTGAATCTTAATCTTAATGTTTCTTGTTGCCTGATCACCAATAAGATTGATGTGGTAAACTTAAAATAAACTTGGAAAATAGATTTTAGGTTTCAGCCTTAGATTTAATAGCTCACGATCTCACCTTAGGGTAAATTTCCCTTAGGGTAGATTTCCTTCTAGGATAGGAATATACCTGTCGGGCGTGGGTAGCCACATTTGGAACTTGACCTTAATGAATTCGAGTAACTTAGTTAACATAGGAATATAGTTAATTGGGTTACTTTGAGTGTTTGCATCTGACCATCGGAAGAGGCTTATGCATATCTTCATGTTCCGGGTTAACAAACTAATTTATTACACATGTATATGAGAATCAATTCATCATTAGAATAATATTGTGTGGAATCAAAACCCTATATATTTATTTTCTTTATTATTAATTTCCTTTATTTTATAGTTTTATTTATTTATTTAGCAAATCCACATTCAACCAAATAATCAGCAATTATTCACTTCTCCGTTTAATTAGATACCTGTAAATAAATAGTATCAATAATTAATAATAACGGTAGAAATTAAGTCCTCGTGGGATCGATATTTTTATACTACTTGAGCGATACGTGCGCTTGCGTAACTTGTGTGATTTCACCGATCAGTAACAAATTAGACTTAGCCATTTTTCAAGTAAATGATGACATTAGATATTTTATTTTTAATTATTTAATTATTTAACAATTAAATAATTAATTAATATAAATATATATATATATGTATGTATTTTTATTTACATTGAATAACAAAATATACATGTTAATAACAAGTGTCAAAATCTCATTTGATAATTAATTAATATGTATCTAATCAAATTTTATATCAAATACAAATACACATTAATTAATAATTGATCGAAATGCCCATATGCATGTATTTTTTTCGTTTAACCGTTAAACGATTCGAATTAACTTATTTAATCCGATAAAATATTATGAATAATTTGTATTATCCATAACGCGTTGCCCAAGTACTCAACAAGTACACTTCATATTGTGGGACTCTCTAAGTTTAGGTTTATCCGTCACGGAATCAAATTTCGTGTTCATAATTCACTCACTCGTAAATTATGACGACCACGGATAATCTCGCTAAACTATACAAGTCGAGGTCATTGCATACTTATAATCCCTCCGTCACAGGCTATCAATATTATACCGGGGATATAGATAGGAACATCAAATCCCTAAGGTATAATATAATCGACTTTCAAATTTACGAACTCTAAATAACACTCGAAACTCGCTTCCCAAGTATACCACATCCATGGATTACTAGATCGCAAACACGTACAAGATACATATGTCATGTACACAGGACTGACAGATTCTATCTGATACTCACAGGATATCATGAGCATCAGTCCACACCCAACGAGCAGGCGGAGGTCTGATCTAAATAGATCAGTTCTAGCCTCATATGCCTAGCCCTAGAACCGACATATGTGTTAAGTAATATTCGAGAAGTATAGCGATAAAATTATTATCAATAATCAAATATTTATCTGTCTTAATGTGGGACCAACTCAGAAATGACTTATCTACCCCTAAATGTTTATCTTAGGATGTTTTTACAGTCATTAAAAATAATATGTGGTCTATAGACTGTTTAAAAGATTGTTTTGGGTTCTTATGGTATTCAATTAAGATTATTAAATAATATAAAAAGTCTTATGGTATTTCATTAAGACTATTATGATTTTTTAAAGATGGTGTCCAAATCTAGTGGTATTCAATCAAGACTTTAAACAACTAATAAAAAGTCATATGGTATTGGAAAACATACTTATTTTGAAAGTTTTTTTTATATGTGTAATTATATGAGACATTTTAGTGGGTAGTATAAATATCAAACCCTATAAAAAAATCTTACCTTAACCCATCAGAATTTTGACGTGAAATTTTTTTGGCTGTTAGAGAAAAGAAGAGGAACAACATGTTAGTTCTTCGTGAACAAGGTACTTGCTAATTAATAATTTCTTCTTTTTTCAGCCTGCGTAGTGCAGTTTCTATTTTCTTTCATACAGAAAAAGGCGAAGCTTTTAGTTCAAATTTTTTATGAAAATATATCCAAACGCATTGTAATGAAACTAAAGTTAGGCAAATAATGACCATGAATGCTCACACTGTTGAAAATATTAAAAAATATTTGTTTTAGTCTTTTATTTTTGATATTTTTTAAAAGAACTTGTTTATTTGGTGATCAAAAAATAAAAATTAATTAAGGTAAATTCAAATTCCAGTTTGGATATGTGTGTTTTCTGTAAATTTAATTAAGATTAATTTTAACTGAAATGGGTTTAGGGTTTTCCTTTGAACCGTATATATTATTTTGCTTATACTTTGGTTGAACTGTTGTTTTTATAATTTAGTTAAACTATTTTGGTACTTTGGTCGAACTATTTGAGTTATAATTTGCTTGAACTTTTATTATTGTAATTTTAAAAAAAAAAAACAGATTGTGTTAAATAGATGAATAATTATGAGTTCCATTCCATATATTCCTGGTTCTAAAAAAAGTTATATTTTGATTCATGTTTGTTCAAAAAGAAAATATAGCAGTAAAGGTTGAGGTATCTCTATCTAATCATAATGGAAAATATAGCATTGGTAATTCAGTTGAGGGTAACTTGGACATGAGTGAACCAGTAAAGAATGTGTCATTGAACTAGATAGACATTGTTCATAATCCGATTAAAAGTTTATTGGTTAGCATTATAAAAGTGTTAAAAAAAAAATATATATCTATATTTGGTCCTTTCAAATCTTATAAATTCTTATGATATAAATATTTTAAAATCTAATAAGAAAAAAATCATGACTAAAAAAACTGTAATAAAATCTTGTAAGTCATTATATTCTTAAATAGTCATTTAAAATTCATTAAACTTATTTAACTATAAATAATTTTTTTAAATATCAATTGAAAACATCCCTTAAAGTTAACCAGTGACCAAAACCTAACATCGGCATTGGTTTTTCAACGAAGTGACAAACATGTTATTCGAGGTAATTTACTGAAAAGTGCACACACGCGCTTCGATCCGCACGTGTAAAAAGTAGTAATAGTTAACGATGATGCTGACGTAATTTTCGATTTATATTTTTCTTATTGCAATAAAATTCTTCTTCCCTTCACGCGCGAAGCTGGAGCGTGCATTTTGTTGGCAGGTAAAGTAAGAAAATATCACCGACCGTATCGGGATTTGTTGCAAGAATCTGTGTGTTTTGTAAAACATAAGAAATGTCCCAATTTTTTTACGAAACAGCCAAACAGAGCTTTACCCTAAATCACTTATTTTATTGTTTATTATTACAAAAAGCCAAAAAAATTATGCAAATTTATTATTTTTAAACAAATTAATTAATTAAACTCATGTACCGAGCTTTTTACAAATTTTTATTTTTTAAAAGGAAGATTCCTTCTCATTAGTATTATTATTATTATTATTATTATTATTATGAGAAAAAATATGTACAATTCTATCATTATTAACTAAGCTCCGTATTGGATGACAACAAGCCCGAAGGTTGTGAGAATATAATTGGAATATTATGAGAATAAGACCTAAAAGATTAATAATTATATGAATTTTTGATTCATTCATACTATTTTAAAAAATCGAACTCAAAATTATTCGATAATAATTTAAACGTAATTGAAACTTTACCATACTTGTTATAAAAATATATATGACAAAAAATTAAAAAAGTTAACACAGTTGGGTGCCAAATCCTTCAAATGGGACCCACTTTCACTTTCGGACTCTCCATATTTTAGTGTTTTTAGGCACTCAGGAGAACACTTCATTTTGGCAACAAAAATTAAACCATAAAAACCATAATTTCCATGATCGGATCGGATCAGTCAGTTAGATCGATTAAATTGAAAATCAGTTGTGAGTCTGGTCCGGTTAAATATAAAAAATTGATTTAACAAATAAATCGATCAAAATCAATCAAAATCGGTCAAAACCGGATCAGGTTGGTCCAAATTTTTTTATTTTTTTGTATTTCTTAATTTATTTTTAAATAAAATTATGTATTAATTAAGCTGATTTTACTAGATTTTTAATTAATCCATTTAGAAAACGCAGATTAAAAACCACAACACTGCCAACACTTGTTATAAGTTACCACTAGAGTGTGAAAGCTCAGGGAAAAAAAAGGATAACAGACAGAGACACTAACTGTAACAGCTAGCTAGCTCTTTGCTTCTCTCACTAAATAAGCATTAATAAAGAGTGTGAGAATAACAAAAAGGTCTTTGCTTTGTTGCTGCCCAACAACAAAGACAGGTTTTTGCTTCTTTCATTCAATCAAAAATCCATTTTTTTTTTTAAAAAAAAAAAAAAAAATGGTCATGTGCTTGAACAAGCTTGGAATGTGTAATGTGCTGGTGATTCTTTTGTTGGGTTGTTCATGGCTTTTTGCTTCTATTGAAGTTGAAGCCTCTGTGTCTTATGACTCTAAGGCTATCACCATTAATGGCAAAAGAAGAATCCTCATCTCTGGATCCATTCACTATCCCAGAAGCTCTCCTGAGGTAATCTTTATTAACTTTCTTCAAAATGTGCTTCATGGGATTATTTTGTTTTCTGAAAAATTTTCAGTTTTTAAGTCCCATTAAGCTTTTCTCCATCTGGTTTGCTGCAATTATATATATATGTGTGTGTGTGTGTGATTTTAATCTGTGGGATTTTTATTATTTTTTTTTTTTTGGTTTGGTGTTGTTGCAGATGTGGCCAGATCTTATACAAAAAGCTAAAGATGGAGGCTTGGATGTGATTCAGACATATGTTTTTTGGAATGGCCATGAGCCTTCACCTGGAAAGGTAATGGGAAATGACACCTTTTTTTTCCTTTTGGATTTGTTCTTTAAGGAAATTATTAATTTTCTTTTTTTTGCTATTTTTTCTACTGGCTGTAGTATTATTTTGAGGGGAATTATGATCTGGTGAAGTTTATCAAGCTGATTAAGCAAGCAGGGCTTTATGTTCATCTCAGGATTGGTCCTTATGTTTGTGCTGAGTGGAACTTTGGGTAATACTTGCATTATTTTCTAAAAAGAGCTAAGAAAAACACTATTGCTTGAGCTCTATGGATTTTTAATCAAAACTTTCCTTCATTATTTCAGGGGTTTTCCTGTTTGGCTCAAATACATTCCAGGTATCGAATTCAGAACAGATAATGGACCATTTAAGGTTAGACACGTCTTAAGTTTATTTATGCATTTCATACTGTTTCTGGTGTCATTGATGTATTTTATGCTTTGATTCTAATTGAAGTGTCACTTCTAATCTTGTGTTGTAATGAAGGCTGAAATGCAAAAATTTACTAAGAAGATTGTGGATATGATGAAAGCCGAGAGATTGTTTGAGTCTCAAGGTGGTCCAATAATTCTATCACAGGTGATTAAATTACGTCATTTTCAACCTTTCCATTAACCATGGAGTAGCATTGAAGCTTTCTTTTTTGAATCAATAAGTTGTGTGATGATTTCTTAGTTTTGCCCTTATTTGATGGAACAAAATAGAAAACTAAGAAAATGCATCTTTTTCTATCACTCTTGCAACAGATTGAGAATGAATATGGACCCATCGAGTATGAAATCGGTGCATCCGGCGGAGCGTACACCCAATGGGCAGCTAAGATGGCTGTGGGTCTTGGCACTGGTGTCCCATGGGTCATGTGCAAGCAAGATGATGCACCGGATCCTCTTGTAAGTATCTCCATCCTTTTTTCCATACTTTAACAACAACCTTTTACCATTTGTTTGTCATGTTCTATATTCATTGTTGATGATTCTCATTTCTCATGTTATGTTCCCTCATCTTTATTGGGCTTTCTAGTTAATAGTTTGTTGGTCATGGTTGAAATCATTAATTATTCTGCAGTGCACATGGATCAGCTTTGCTTTTTCTCACTCTTATCTGTAATACTTGTCTTTATTTTATTTTCTTTGGCCTCTGAAGTTTTATTATGATAGATTCATGACCATGTCTCCTTATTAATTAAGTCACTCCATCTCTCAACTTCCATCAATTAGTAGTGGAGGTAAACAATAATAATATTTTTTTAGTATTGGTATTGGAGATGTAAAAGAAGTAAAATATCTGTAACCCAATAATTCAAAATCATACGCATATGGCTAAAAGTCAATTGTGGACAGTGATTTATGCATTTGACTTGGGTGTTTGATAGTTTATTCGTAACTTTATGTCTTATAATCAACAGATAAACACCTGCAATGGTTTTTACTGCGACTACTTCTCCCCAAACAAGGCTTATAAGCCCAAGATGTGGACGGAAGCCTGGACTGGCTGGTAATTGACTTGGGATTCCTCTTTGAACAGCCTCTTTGTCCCGTACATCTACCTCTTATCCAAGCACTACAACTTCTTGCAAACTACAAGATCTTTCCAGCATATATTAATCCAGTTATTATTTTTCTGTTGTCCCTGAAGGTTTACTGAATTTGGAGGTCCCGTTCCTCACCGGCCAGTTGAGGACTTGGCTTTCTCAGTAGCAAAGTTTATTCAAAAGGGGGGATCATTTGTAAACTATTACATGGTAATTTGGTTTGCTGAATTTTACCAATCTGCTAAATCTGCGAAATAGTCAACTGAGTTCTTTACACTTGTTTTTTGAAATTTCAGTATCATGGGGGTACAAATTTCGGCAGAACTGCCGGTGGTCCTTTCATTGCTACTAGCTATGACTATGATGCTCCTCTCGATGAATATGGTATGCAGAGGGAATTAATGCATCAAGAGTAATTTCTGTGTATATTGAATCCTCCCTATAGCCCACAGGGTGGGAAACCTTGTGCGCTAGGCCATCTTTCTTTTTCCAACACTTCATCTGATTCGTAGTCTTAGTCTACATCATAAGCACATGTTCTGTAGCCTTTTATACTAAAGTCAATATTTTATGATTAAAGTTCAGCTTCTTTTCATTGATGGTATGGCCTAAAAATCATCAACCTTTCTGCACCATGTTGCAGTGAAGGGGATACTGCCAGTGCCATTCATCTAGAGTGCAACTCATTGTTCGTCATATTCGTAGCTTTTTTTCCCTACCATTCCATGGCTTGTGCATGGAGTTTATAGAACCTAAATCCTAAAATTTTATGTCTCTTAAGATCAAGCAAAGTGAATAGTTGTCTAAGAGATGTTGCATAGTTATAGTTTTTGCCTATAGATTGGTGTCAGAGGCATCAATTTCTTCACTGCTTGAACATTTTGTGGGTAAACTGTTTATAATATCCTAACTGAAAAAGTAGATATGTACTATGTGGTAGGTCCTTCAGGTCATCAAATATATATATACTGTCATTATGTGTTCAGAAAAATAATGTCATCTTCATATATGATGCTTAAACTATTATTATACAAGTAATCATATTCCCGTCTCTGCATTCAATAAAAACTGCTTTATCCTCCTTTCTTTGAGATGATTTGGAACCATACTAGGATAGTGACACCTGCAGTGAGTACAATGAATTGCACATGTGAGAATCACTCTATTTTATTCTCTACACAGGACTGTTGAGGCAACCAAAATGGGGCCATTTGAAAGATCTGCATAGAGCAATAAAGTTGTGTGAACCAGCTTTAGTATCTGGGAATCCCACTGTGATGCCACTTGGAAACTATCAGGAGGTAAAAATCACTTGTGTTTTAGTAAGCAGTGTTTATTTTGCTTCACCGTTCTCTAGAGTTAAACTAACTCTATTTCATTTTAATACAGGCTCATGTATTCAAATCAAAGTCAGCTTGTGCTGCATTCCTTGCAAATTACAATCAGAGATCCTTTGCAAAAGTGGCTTTTGGGAATCAACATTACAATTTGCCTCCATGGTCTATTAGCATTCTGCCTGACTGCAAGAACACTGTCTATAACACTGCAAGGGTGAGAGAAAAAATTCAAGTGAATGAAATTTTAGTATTTATTTAGCAAAGCTTAATAGTTTAGTCTAGGTTTATTTCCTCTCATTTTTCTCCATTGAGAAATATGGAAACCAGATGTAGACATTGACAACAAATTTTTATACAGGTTGGTCACCAAAGCACACAGATGAAGATGACGCCTGTTCCCGTTCATGGAGGATTCTCTTGGCAAGCATTTAATGAAGAGCCGTCAGCATATGGTGACGGTTCATTCACTATGTCTGGGTTGCTGGAGCAGATAAATACAACTAGAGATGTCACTGACTATTTGTGGTACATGACAGAGTGAGTAGCTTTCACAATTACATTTGTTATTTTTCGTTTTTTGTGCATTTACTGCTAAAAATTTGCTTACAACTTCTCATTTCGTATTGGTTTTTTCATCCATTGCAGTGTTAAGATAGACTCCAATGAGGGATTTTTGAGGAGTGGAAACTATCCACTTCTTACTGTCATGTCAGCTGGCCATGCTTTGCATGTATTTGTCAACGGTCAACTAGCAGGTGAGAACAAGACTAAATGTGTACTACACCTAGTACTTTACAACACTTACAGAAACTTAAGTCTTAAGTCAGCCTTCCTTGATCTCTATTCCCGACAAAACATTATGTAGACTAATTTTATTTCCTGGGTGCTTGTTTCTAGTTCAATTGCTTCACATTCCTCTGTGTCTTGAATGTTCTTCATCTTTTTGACAGGGACTGCCTATGGGAGTTTAGAATTCCCAAAACTGACATTTAGTCAAGATGTGAATATGAGAGTTGGAATCAACAAAATTGCACTTCTGAGCATCGCTGTTGGTCTCCCGGTATGTCTCTCTCTCTTTCTCTCTTAAGTGTCTCTTTTGTTCTATCAGCAACATCCATGGCAATTTTGATTTAACTATTCCTGCTGCTTGTGCTTTTGAATTCAGAATATTGGTCCCCATTTTGAGACATGGAATGCTGGTATTCTTGGCCCAGTTACGCTGAACGGTCTAAATGAAGGGAGGAGAGATTTGTCGTGGCAGAAATGGACTTACAAGGTGTGGCTTCAACCACAAGACCATGTTTTCTCCTGTTGTCCTGAAATTTCAGATATTCATAGAAGTTTTTTTCCCTCTGAATCAGATTGGACTTGAAGGAGAAAAGCTGAATCTTCATTCGCTCAGTGGAAGTTCCTTGGTTGAGTGGGTAGAGGGATCTTTAGTGGCCCAGAGGCAGCCATTGACTTGGTACAGAGTAAGTATCTTAAAATCTCAGTCAAAGCAACTTTCTTATTTCTACGAGGTTCGAAGCCATCATAAATGAATTCTCTTGGTGGTTACCTGGGCTTTCATCAACACATACCTGATTATTCTACTGTAGTATTATTAAAAATATGTCAAAATGCTTTGTTTCGTTAAATTATGTTTTGTTTTTTCTTAATTGATCATATCAAAGCTTAGGGGTGGCTAACAGCTCCAGCATATGCTTTTCCTCAAATAAGCATAACTTCTATAGAGTGTCACATTTTGCTTTTGACATCCTTCTGTCCTGTTTTCAGACTACTTTCAGTGCTCCTGCTGGAAATGCTCCACTGGCTTTAGATATGGGCAGCATGGGTAAAGGCCAAGTTTGGATAAATGGACAGAGTGTTGGGCGTTACTGGCCTGCTTATAAGGCATCTGGTTCTTGCGGTTATTGTAATTATGCAGGAACATACACTGAGAAGAAATGCGTAAGCAACTGTGGAGAGGCCTCTCAAAGATGGTAAGACGAACACACTTTGCTTTGGAACTTTGTTCCTACAGTTCTGGATTACTTGACAAACTAGCCTATAATTTCAGGTATCATGTTCCTCGGTCGTGGCTAAAACCAATAGGGAACTTGTTAGTTGTATTTGAAGAATGGGGTGGAAACCCGAATGGAATTTCATTGGTTAGAAGAGAAGTAGACAGTGTATGTGCTTATATGTACGAGTGGCAACCAACCCTTATCAATTGGCAGCTGCAGGCCTCTGGCAAAGTCAACAAACCTTTGAGGCCTAAAGCTCATTTGATGTGTGGCCCTGGACAGATAATTAAATTAATCAAGTTTGCTAGCTTTGGTACACCAGAAGGTATTTGTGGAAGCTACCGTCAGGGAAGCTGTCATGCTTTTCACTCTTATGATGCTTTCCAAAGGGTATGCATTTTTTGCATGAACATGTTTTCTCCTCCCAGCTTCTTCCTCTGTAAAATATTAATATATGGCCTTGTTCTTGCAGCTTTGCGTTGGGCAGAACATGTGCACAGTAACTGTTGCGCCCGAAATGTTTGGTGGAGATCCATGCCCAAGCATCATGAAGCAACTCGCTGTTGAAGCCATTTGCGGCTGATGAGTTCGTTCCATATCTCATTTTCGTTGCAGTATAGTAGTTTTCAGTAAATTAAGCCTATACAGCCAAGATCACTCCAACCATTTGATTCGGCTTCGTCCCAGGTGAAGTTGTACAGATATGCAGCACACCACATGGTTGAAAGCCCTTATAGCTTGAGAAAAACAATTTGAGGATAAGCTATGCGTATTGTATACCAACGAACAAAGAATCGGAAGGGGGGAATCCGAAGAAGAAGCACCAAGCACATTGGGACAGATTCAACCTGATCAGTCCATGATTCAGTTTTAAAACTTGGAAAGCCTCTTGTTTCCAATAATTTTAGTAGTTTTATACTCCTAGTAACTTTACTTGGAACCAATTCTTTTTCATTGCTGTTGTTGTAACTTGTAAGAGAAGTTTGAGAAGGTAATAATATCAAGCAAGCTTTGTCAAAATTTTATATCTCGAGTTCTGTTCCATTGCTAGCATTGTGCATATCAAAGCAAAATCTCGCTAATCTTAATTTCTAAGCCTTAAATTTAAAGATTTCTTAAATAAATTAAGGTGTTTCAGCACAATGACAAGTTTTTCTTTTAAAAAAGGAAAGAAATGACTTGAAGTTTCTAAAACATCATAATAAGGAGCCAAAAAGGGTTAATGACTAATATATATAAACCTATTAAGGGTATAGTTAGAGATATGGGTGTTAATAGGGTCGGGTCAACCCGCGACCTGATCCCACCCGATCGGGTTTGTAAAATTAAAAAAAAAAATTAATTAATTAATTTCGGGTCAGACTCGTAAAATCGGATCGGGTCGCGGGTTCAATGTAAAAAATAAGGTTTGACCCGACCCGACCCCGCAAGTAATGATTTTTTCCCTTTTCCTCTCTAGTTAATTTATCATAATTTGATTTAATTACAAATCCTATCAAAATTATATCATAAAAAATATATATTATGCATTTTTCCAACCCGACCCAACCCGTTTTTTTTAACCCTACCCGCAGTGACTTGACACATGCGAGTTACACTTTAGAATTTTGGGTTTCAAGTCCTCCGACCCCATATGACCCGCCCTGACCCGTGAACACCTATGGTTAGAGATAAAAATACGGGGATAGTCAAATAATATCAAATAATAAATTTAAGGGGGGCAAAATCAAAAAAATGTTTATCTAAAATATATTTTAAAAAATTCTAAATTTTTGCTCAATTTTTAAAAATAAATTAAATAAATTTAAATTCTATAATGTTAAGGCACCCCTATGTCTTGGATGGTCTCTGTCTCTGGCTACAAGTGTAACTTTTTAAAAACAAGTTTTGAAAGATGTATAACAAATGTATTAAGTTATGATACAACCACCTGATTCAATTGTCATACAATACGAAATACAGATTTTATATATGTATCATAATATAATATTTTTAAATTGAATAAAGTCCAAATTAGTTTTTTAATCCTGAGATTGATTTGAAAATCATTCATCAAATTTTCTAGAGCGAATCAAAACCCATGTTTTCATAATCAGATCGGACTTGTTGAGTCTGGTCTGGCCAAATATAAAAAACCAATATGATAAAAAATCGATCAAAATTGGATCAGACCAATTTTTTTTTTATATTTTTTAATATTTAATTAAATAAAATTATTTATTACGTAAACTTATTTTGCCCATTTTTTGAACACGTTTCAATTGATCGAAACAGTAATCCATTGAAATTTTTACATCACTGATTCGATCCCGATCCGATTATGAAAACATTGGTCAAAACTATATATACACATGCACACATATAACAATCTAGTCAACCATGAACTATCCTCACTAAAATTAAAATATTTGAGAAATCAAAGAGAATAATATGGCATTTGTAAATCTATTTATATTATCTATAATGTAATCTAATTGACCTTATAACATAATTAACTACACAAGAGTAAGAAGGTAACCATTATTTTTGACATAAAAATAAAATATTATTCTTGAATATGTAACCTTATGATATGAAGAATTTGAACAGCTAACAAACTGATGGAGACATAAATTTAGACATTTATTTGGTGGTACCATATGATATAAATTTGATGACATTTTAAGCTTTAATTAATCACTCTTTTGGACCAACCAATCGTAAGCTATGTGTGTTCACCATTTGAAACCACTCCTTTTTGTATTACAACAACAAATATAAATAAAAAATTTCATACTCATTAATTAAACGGACCGAATATGGATATTAATATTCACGTATCATATATGACTCTGCATTTTATTATAACAAGAATAGTGTTGATGGTATCACAATATCATATTAATTATACAATTAAAAAGGTAAGAAACCAACTTATCACAAATGTAACCTTTCAATTAAAGGAATTAAAGTAGAACCCAATTATATCTAAACACAATCTACTTGTAATCCTATTTAAATTTGAATGCGACTGATAATTTGTTTTTTGTTTTTTTTTTTTTTGCTCACTAAAGTCTTGAATGATGTAGTTAGGCCTGATTTTGTGGATTATAGATTTACTGATCTTGTGATTTGTTGGAACGTGCATTCCAATACTCAAGTTAGTATTTTATTCAAATAGTTGAAGAAAATAAAGAACTTATATTCAACTATTTTTTTTAAAAAGTAATATGTTTCGAGAATGTTTCTCTTTTTGTTTTCGATCTGATTAACCAATAAGTGGTGTCTTTGCGTCAGATGTATGTTTGATGTGTCATGTTTTATTCTTACATGGTTAGTTTGGCGGAATGAGATTATGTCATTTAATTCCACTTGTCGAGTAACATATTTGCATGTTAAGATAAGTGAGTTTTAACTATGTTATTCCGGAATATTACCTAGATTTTATGAGTTGTTTTCTTGTTTTTAATGAATTCTTTTTGGAGTTGAAGTACTCTGGAGAGTCATTAATCTGGTGGTCACAAGTGTATTTTTCTCTACGATTGGGGTATTTCAGAGGATCGTAAGGTCAGAAGATTTTTATCCAATACTTAGATGACACATGTTTAATCATTATTGGACCTTTATATGTAAACATACTGTAAGTGAAGTGCAGTTCTGTGGAAGATTTTGTTTATAAAATAAGAGATTGGCCTAAATAGTTGGGTAATAATATGGCACCAACAGATATATTTTGAATATGAAATTTAATGGGTGATTAATTGAGATAATAAGACTTGAGCTCATGAATATTCAAACTTTCTTTTACCATCATTAAATATATTTCCTTACAATTTTTTTTTTTTTTTTTTTTTAAAAAAAGGACACTCAAAACATATTATTTTCTCTACAAAGGGTTGGAGAGAATAAATAAACTTTCCATTTATATTCATTGATTTCTTTTTTCTTTTCTTTTTTTAAATGATTAGATCAAATTTTATTTATCCATTGTCTATTTTTTAATATTTTATTTACCCATATTTTTTTTTTTTTTTTTAAAAATGATGATGGACTAAATTTTTTTTTTTTTTTTTTTTCTAAAATGCTACCCTATATTAAAGGTATCTCTTTGAACTTAAAATGATGACCTCTTATTTTAACCGTAAGAGTTGAGCCAATCAAACTACTCAATTTTATAAATTTATAATTATTGATTTTGAAATTATTCCTTATATCTCAACTTTATAAACTATCATTAGTGATTTTCAAATTGACAATTATAATAGTCACATGAGTCAATTAAAACAGAATTTGTTTTCATACATAATGTAAAACAAAAATTCTAACTTATTTTTTTTAATATTATATATGATTTTGCATTAGACATAAATAAGAAATCTAATTTTAACCAAATTTATAGCCACACCCCCAATGACTACACAGATAGTGATGACATATATGTTACCTAAAAATATATATTATTGATGGTGTTTTTTAAGCACTATGATATTTAAGCAGTACGGCATGGGTAAAAGGGTAACTCCCTTCTTGATCGAGACCACTAATGCCGACCCGACCATTCGATGTTGCATACGCCAACGGTAAGGGGCCGAGCATTTGGTGATCAGTGACCGACCACTTGAGATCGGATGACCGGGCATTATCATATCAACATCAGCATTCTCAGTTCAAAAGATCATTGACCGACCTCATGAAGACCGAGAATATGGCGAGATATGCTCCAGAAGATAAGACATCCTATTCCTACGGATAAGAAGATAAGTTATCCTACTTTCATTGGGAAAAGTTGATAAGTCAGTGTCCTAATAGGATATGGGAAGTGAATTTAGTTTTAAACTAGGAATCCTTATAAGAAAATGAATCTGATTTCTTTACTAGTATAAATAGAAGGGGAAGGTATACGTGAGAGGCATCAGAATCAATATCAAGATCATTACGATCAGAGTTGTCAACACAAGAGATATCATAGAAGCATATCTCAGTTTAAAATTATCATTCGTTTTGTGCCCGTGGACGTAGGTGGGATCTGATCCGCCGAACCACGTTAAATCTCCTTGTTGATTGGTGTATTTATCTGTCTTTTGCTAAATTTGTTTTTGGTTCCCCCTTAACCGAACAAATTCACTATTGAAGGAGGATTGTCTCGGGAGTAATATTCTCATATTGCCCTGAGACCAAAATCAGCCGTTAACAGTTGGCGCCGTCTGTGGGAAATCAACGAAAAGCAGCTCGCGTGGTAAGACGATGGCAGAAGGTGGAAATCGCCAGTCGTCGGGGAGTTCAACAGCAGAATGGATGGAGAAAATAGAGGAAAATATGAGGAAAGATAGGGAGGAAAATCAAAACCTGTTGAAGTCCATGATGAACAGACTGGAGAGGATGGAAGAAACGAATAATGAGAAGCTTGAAGCCGGAGCCAGTCGGAGGAGAGGCGAAATAGCGGAAGGAAAAAGGGTCACCGATGTGAG